>JANIVI010000063.1:0-27714 GCA_030555755.1 Wickerhamiella kazuoi | reverse complement strand
CGGCGGCCCGGACCCCCCGTCCCCTACCCGCCGCCCTTCCGGTCCCGCGCCGGCGCCGCCGGCAGCGGCGGCCCCGCGCTCGCAGGACGTGCGCATCCGCGTGCGCCACGGGCCGCAGACGCTCACCAAAACGTACCCGCCCGCAGCGACCGTCGCCGACCTCGCCGCAGACGTGCGCGTCGAGCTCGGCGTGGCCTCGGCGTTTGTGCTCACCACCCTCATGCCGCGGCAGCGCGTCGACCCCGTCAACAACACGGCGAGCCTGCGCGAGGCCGGCCTCGCCAACGCCAACGTCTCGGTCGAGCTGTTATAGTTTTTTATTATTTACGGTTGTACGTGCGGCGCAGCGGAGGCCAATTGAGCCCGTGGTCCCCGGCACCTGCGGCGGGGGCCCCAGCTCGGCCCCGCTCGGGGCCAGCTCGGGGCCAGCTCGAGGCCAGGTTCGCGTCCTGCTGCGCTGGGCTGGGCAGCTGGGCAGCTGCGCCGCGGGCGCGGCCCTTTTGGCCCCACCCAAACCACAGTCCCAGGCGGGCTTGTTTACTGACTTCCCAAGTGGCCCGCCCGCCCAGCTACCCTGGCGTGGCCTACCCCCGCCGCCCATCAGTCAGGTCCCGGCCGCCGCCGGCGTGCTTAGTCGCAGGCTAGCCACCCAACCTCTTACCCGTTCTTCCTACTACTTGCCACCGGTTGAGGTCGCGGCTGGCCGCGCTGTAATTTTCGGCAAGTTCCGCGGTCCCTCCTTCGCCGCTTCGACGGATTCCTTGACGCTGGACGTTCTTGGCTCCGGCCTCCAAGCGCCCGAGACCCTCACGACGCCTCAGATTGGAGGTGCGTGATACACAAGTCGCACGAATAATAGACTGCCAAAAGCGGCGACAGCCACTTTTGTTCAATCGCAAAAACATACTTTCAGGGCCCCCACCCCCACACGCATCCACACAGCCTGTCACACACCTTCCCTCCAATAATGCAACTTGGGTGGGATGAGACAATTCGCCCCGTGATGGCGCACCCCGTTGCGGTGAGCCCCGCGAGCGAAAACAAGCGCAAGCGGCGCTTTGATGACCGGCGGAATAGCACCAACGTGCTGCACGCACAGCCGCACCGCGAGCTGGCCCAGTTCAAGCGCCAGCGAAATAGCGTGCTCGCGCCGGCTGTGCCACTGCGGCGCCGCCTTGAGGCGCTCGACCGTCGTCAGCTTGTCGACCTGGTGGAGGCGCTGTGCCACCAGCGCCCCGAGGCCGCAAGCGCCGTGCAGCAGCTGCTCCCCGCCATGAGCGCGGAGCGCGCGCTCGAAGTGCTCGCCGAGCACGCGCACAAGGTGCGCGAAGCGATCCCGCACGGCAGCGATAACAACGACTATGCATACCTGCGTGTCAAGCCGGTTCAGCAGGAGCTGTTCACCGCGCTGGCCGACTACATGGCCGGGTTCGTTCCGCCGGCGCAGGTCGAGGTCTCGCACGCGCTCGAGTTTCTCGACGGCGCGACCGAGGTCTTGCATGGCATGCCGCGCTGGGCAACGCCGATGAACAACACGCTGCTCGAGCGTGCTTATGACGAGCTCGCGGCGGGCTACTCGGCGGTGCTGCGCACGGCCGCGGGCGCGTCGGCGTTGGGCATGGTTCCCGACTGCGAGGCATCGCTGCGGCGGCACGTGCAGCTCAGCGGTGGGCGCATGCAGCCTGCTCTCGACACGGCCGTGGCCACCGCTGCGCAGGCCGTGCTCCCGTCGCCGGGGTCCTGGGTCGTTGGCGCCCGCGCTTTTTGACCTTGCTGAGGTTGCCCGTTGGCTGGCCTCCGCTGGCGCTACCACACGCGTGCGCCCAGTCTGCATTAAATATTATTAACGTATATATTGTCTTATCTCCATGAAGAGGTTACAGATCGGGCGCGCAGAGAACAATGTGCCCATCCGCGGAGAAAGCGAAGCAAGCGATAAGCGATAAGGCGATAAGCGCAAGCGAGAAAGCGGCATTGCGGCTGCCCAGCAAACGCTCGGCAAGCAGCCAACGGCGGCCGCCCGAGGGGCACCCACAGTCCCGATCGGCCCAAAATCACTGCCAAGACAAAATATCTCGTCTGCTGATGCCGCGCACGGATCGCCGGCGCCCTTGCCCACGCGTACGTGCCCTTGCGCAGGGTAGGCGCCGGCCCCCGACAAGGCTGCTATAATGGATGTGGAGAGGCCTGAGTCAGCGTCCTGCGTACGACGGTGCCAGACCCCTAGCTGTCGCGATGGGGCTCGTAGGCAAGCCGTTGCTCTACCTCACGAGCATTTTCGTGTCGCTGGGCGTGTTCTGCCATGGCTACGACCAGGGCGTCATGTCCGGCGTCATCACGGGCGTCTACTTCAAAGACTACTTCCACAACCCCTCGCGGGCCGAGATCGGCACGATGGTTGCCATCCTCGAGGTCGGCGCGCTGTGCTCGTCACTGACCGCGGGAAAGGTCGGCGACTATTTGGGACGGCGGCGGACCATTGGCCTTGGAGCCTCAATCTTCGTGGTCGGCGGCCTGTTTCAGACGTTCAGCCAGTCCATGGCCATTATGGTCGTGGGCCGCGTCATCTCCGGCCTGGGCGTCGGGTTCCTGTCGACCATTGTGCCTGTATACCAAAGCGAAATCTCGCCACCCAAGAGCCGCGGCAAGCTCGCGGCCATCGAGTTCACTGGCAATATCATCGGCTATTGCTCGTCGGTGTGGGTCGACTACTTTTGCTCATATATCGAGAGCGACCTGACGTGGCGTATCCCCCTGTTTCTGCAATGTATCATGGGCGCGCTGCTCGCAGGCGGTACGCTGGTTGTTGTTGAGACGCCGCGCTGGCTAATCAACCACGATTTTGACGAGGAGGGCATGCGCGTGATCGCCGATCTATACTCGGGCGGCGACACCGAATCGCCTATCGCGCAGACTAACTTCAACGAAATCAAGGAGACCGTGCTGCTCTCGCGTATGGAGGGCGAGGCCTCGTACGCGTACATGTGGCGCCGCTACCGGCGGCGCGTGCTCATTGCCATGTCCTCGCAGGCCTTTGCCCAGCTCAACGGCATCAACGTGATTTCGTACTACGCGCCGCTCGTTTTCGAGCAGGCCGGTTGGAAGGGCCGCTCGGCAATCCTGATGACGGGCATCAATGGCATCATCTATGTGCTGTCGACGGTCCCGCCCTGGTACCTTGTAGACAAGTGGGGGCGCCGCACAATTTTGATTTCGGGCGGTCTCATCATGTCTATGGCGCTGTTTCTGATCTCTTACTTTATGTTCCTAGATGTGGCTGCCACACCGGTTCTCGTTGTGGTGTTTGTCGTGATCTACAATGCATTCTTTGGCTACTCATGGGGCCCGGTGCCGTGGCTGTACCCACCCGAAATCCTTCCGCTGTCGATCCGGGCCAAGGGCGCATCGCTGTCGACAGCTTCAAACTGGGCATTCAACTGGCTTGTTGGCGAGGTCACGCCGATTCTGCAGGAGAGCATGGGCTGGGCCATGTACCTGCTGCCCGCGTTCTTCTGCCTGTGCTCGGTGATTCTTGTCTTTTTCGTGTACCCTGAGACCAAGGGCGTCACGCTCGAGGAAATGGACTCGCTCTTTGGCGACAAGACGTTGCGCACGGCGCCCAGTGTGCACAGTGGCGGCGCCGCCGCGGGTGACGGCGAGGCGCTGCTCGGCGCGCGCACGGGCTCACTGGACCACACTCACCTCAGCGCCGCCGCGGCCGCGCGCGGCCAGCGCACGAGCGACCTCGGCCTCGAGCCGCCAGCCGCCGGCGGGAGCCGCCCTGCCAGCCCGCGACTTCCCACGCAGGCGGCGCGCAATCCGCTTGCAGCGCTATCGGCCAAAACAAAGGGCTATCGCGCCCTCAACGAGACGGGCTCGCCATGATCGACACCAGCGTAGCCCGCGGGTCGGCGCACACTATCTGTATTTATCCTCTCTCCCGGGACACATAAGATTATGCTACAAAAATGCAGTTCTATAACGTCCTGCCGCTGCGGGCTTCGAGCACCAACGCCGCCACTTGCGTGGGCGCAATTTCGCCGCCAGCCTCCTTGAGACGAGCAAGAAACAAGGACCTGACCTCAGAGTCAGCCGTGCCCTGCGTGATAACGCTGCGAAGCGCTTTGTCGTGAGACACGGCGAAATCGCGCTCGTGAACGTCTGGACAGAGCGGATCTGTGCACTCGACACCACCCGCCTCAGTCTGGCAGTACAGGCGCGAAGAGAGCGACTCGACCAGCGAGCCGTTATAGGTCGATGAGAAGACTCTGGCCACATCGCCGCGAATAAATAAAGGGGAGAAGCGGTATCGAGCGAACAAACGGAGTGGGGACGTGTACTCCTCCGCTCCATCCTGCGCGAGTTCCAGCACTTTGGCCGGGTGCGCTTCTGCAAGTGTCTCTGTTGCCGGGGAGGCGTCAATGAATAGAGGGCTCTCTTCCAATGAACCTTCGCGCATGTCTTCAGCTTCGAGTTCGGGAGAGGCGGAGGCGTCGCGGCTTTCAGGCTCGACTGAGCGATCATGAACGCGAGTCTCCTGCTTCTCATTTCCCGGCATAAGAGGGCGTTCATTGTCCACCTCCATGTGCTCACCTCCAACAAGGTCTGTTTCTGCTGTATTCTCGCCGCTGACCGCCAGAGTCGTCGAAGAGTGTGCATGTTCGAATGCAGGCTCAGAGGCAGGTTCGGAAGCGCCTTCGGACACACTGCTTGGACGTAAGTCTTGGGCAGGCTCAGAAATGCTAGGCTCGGAGAGACCCTCTATGGCAGGTTCGGAAGCGGATTTAAAAACGGGTTCCAGAACAGGCTCCAGGGCGGTCAATTCAGAATCTACTTGCAATGCTTCAACTGAGGGCATCTGCAAGTCAGACTCGGAGCTCGACGGATCCTGTCCCGTACCATTGTCGAGTGAACCGGGCTTGTGGCGCTTGGCCGCTAAGGTCTCCTGCTCCACCTTTCCTAGCTCCTCCAGCTCAGTAGCATAGTCCTGCTCGAGCTTTGCGATCTGCGCCAGACGCTTCTGCTGTAACCGGATGCTATCGCTGAGCTTTTTGTGATTTTTCTCCGCCGCCAGCATTTTGTCACGTAATTCCCGCCGGCGCTCCGCGAGCCGGTCGAGCTCGTCTTGGAGGCCCGTGTCGGCCGCCTCTTCGACGCTTGCAGCGTTCGGCGACTGGCTCATACCGCCTGCGTCGCTCTCCGCAGCGGATTCGCTCTCCGAGTCTGTGAGCGCGAAGTTCATATTTTCTGACCACCGGTCCGCCCCGAACCGAGTCTTCGAGTTGTGCGGAAGCGCCGCGACAACTTCGTGGTGGGCGAGCGACGAGCGCCGCCGGCTCGAACTCTGCGCCTGTTCCTCGGCCTCGACCTGCTCGCCATGCAGCTTGATGCTCCGGAAAACTTCGTTGAGGAACTCGCGCGTGACGCCCGCGCCGCGGGCAATTTCGGACGCGGGCACGCCGAGAAAATAGAGATCTGAAAGCGCCTCCTGCGCCTGGCTTTTCACGAGCGCGCGCTCCTCCGCCTGCTGCTTCAGCCGCTCTCGCTGAGCCTTGAGATCAGCCCGCAGCTCTTGCGCCGTCCGCATGCTGCGCTCCACACGGTTTCTGCCTGCCTACCCGCGCTAGCGGTGCAGCTCACGAAGCTGACGTGAGGATAAGGCTGGGCTGGTTCTCTCGCATACCGGCACACGGAAGACATGCAACGGCGAGGCGGTCGGTGAGTTTTTTTTTTTTTTTTTGTGTTTAATTTAATATGCAAATATGGTACATTATGTGAGACGTGCCTAGTCTTCAAGGCGCTTGAAGCAGGCGACGAACTTTTGGCCGCCGTTACGGCTCACCTTCTTGCCCTCTTCGGTTTCCGTCGTCATGGTGCGCACACATTCGTCCTCGGCCTCCCACTCTTTTGAAAGCCGCTCGAAAAGCGGGTGCTTATCCAGGTGCTCGACCATCCAGTTGTGCAGGTCCTCGACGTCCGTGATCGTGTAGATAATCCCGCCGGGCCGCAGGACAAACGCGTACTCGGAGGCCAGCGTGCTGGTGATGATGCGGGCCTTGTGTTTGCGCTGCTTGAAGTGCGGGTCGGGGAAGCAGAAGAACATCTTCTCGAGCTGGCCGCGCGCGAAGAAATTCGGCAAAAACTTCATGGCGTTGCCGCGCAGCACCGCGATGTTCTTATAGCCATCTGTGTCCTTGTGCTGCTGGCGGAGGGCGATGATGCGGTCCTCAACATAGTTGGTGACCTGCACGCGGATCTCCATCCCCAGGATGCGCGTGTCCGGGAGCTTGGGGGCCAGGGCGACGAGCAGGCCGCCAAAGCCGCAGCCGATGTCGGCAACGGTGGGCGGCGCGACCTCGGTCTCGCCGGCCTGTTTGGGGAACAGCTTGGCCCAGTCCATGTGCGCAGGGCTCTCGGGGTATTCGAGGCGGTGGTCGCTGAACGGGTTGGAGTGGGCGCGCTGGCGGTAATACCGCTTGCGCGGCAGCTCGGCGAGGTCGTCGTCGCCGGCGGCCGTGG
Organism: Wickerhamiella kazuoi; assembly: GCA_030555755.1. Classification (NCBI taxonomy): domain Eukaryota; kingdom Fungi; phylum Ascomycota; class Dipodascomycetes; order Dipodascales; family Trichomonascaceae; genus Wickerhamiella; species Wickerhamiella kazuoi. Next base: position 21,195 of record JANIVI010000063.1, on the reverse strand, counting down.
CGTCCGCATCCGCCTGCTCGCCCTCGGGCACGTCGAACTCGACGCGCTGCGCGCGCTTGCGCTTAAGTTCCTGCTCCTTGCGGTACAGGTCGCGCTTGTAGCCCTCCCCGGCCGTTGACATTTTTTTGGGCACTGGGAGCAGGGAACGGTCGCCAGCTGCTGCAGGCGAGCTCGTGATCAAGGTGCGCGCGCACGGATGCCTGGGCTGCCCAGCTAGCCCTTGGGACGAGCGAACCCGTGGGCTGGGAAATGATTGTTCTGGCAGCGGCCGCCCCCGGCGGGCCCCACCCTTGAGTAATCACGGCCGCCAGGCCAGGGCAGGGCGGCGCGCCACGGAACCGGGTCTGCAGCAGCTTCACCACCGCTGGCGGGTCCAGAACTCAACCATAACTTTGAAGGACAGTCACACGGCCAAAGCACGCATAGAATGGACAACGTGCGCGGACCACCTATTCTGGGTGGTATAGACCTCTCCGGGTTCGGCGGGCTCGCGTTCCAGGCCATTCTGCAGAGCATCAATTCCTCAAACCCGCCGCAGCTTATAATGGTAGGCCTTGAGTCGCTCAGTGAGCAGCTTCTGAGCCTTCGCGAGGAGACGGCTTTGCTGTTGCCGCGCGAGGCGCTTGCCAAGGAGCTCATTGAGCTTCTCAACCACGACTACCCGGACTTCCCCGACATTCCCGTCAAGGCGGCGCGAGCCATCAACCAATTGCTAGAGCTGCTGCACAACTTTGTGAGCGTGCTTGTTGGCGCCGGGATTGTCGAGGCGCTTTCCGCACGCTTCGCGGACATGAGCTACATAGACGTGGTCGAGCAGACAGTCAATGTGTTGGAAAAGGTAGCGCGCGAGTACCCGGAGGAGGTTCTTGAGAGCTCGGCACCGCTCACGCTGCTGCAGTTTATCGACTTCTTCAACATGCATGTTCAAAAGTCGACACTGAGCGTCATTGAAATCTGCTGCGCAGCCGTCTCCGCCCAGAACATGGACCGCGCCAAGGCGCTTGCCCCTGTTCTGATCAGTCACCTTGATGGTGGCGACGACCGGCTCGCTGAGCTTGCACTCGGTGCGGTGAGCCAGCTTGTGCACGCCATTGCCAAGCGCAGTCCACAGCCGGCTATTGACCTTGAGCAGGTCGGCGCCGTCAATCTGTGGCCGCGCTTTTTGAGTGCTGCCAACGCTGATACGGCACTGCTACCCAAAGTGCTGCGGGCACTCGCGGACATTGCACACCATCGGAATGAGGTTGCTTTTGAATTGTTGGAACAACGTGCAACAACAAGCCTCAGCAACACGCTCACCAAAACGCGGGTGAGTGATGTGCAGTCGCAGGCGACTGCCACACACACTCTGCTGCACCGCTCGCGTGATACATTGGTGAATGCTACCCGCCTGTTTGGTGTTCTTCTGCCTGTGCCAGTATCCGAGTTCGGCTTTTATGGACCGTTTCGGAGGCCTCCGGATTCGTTGCAGGACGCCGATAAATACATGAAAAGAATAGATCCTGCAGCGCTCGAGGAGTATGCCAATGTCGCGGGTCGCACGAGTATTCTTATTTATGACGCATCCGCACACATTGCTGTGCGGCAAATGGTTCTGTTAGTGCTGTTGCAAATTGCTCAAAGATGCACTGTGGACATGTTGCAACGCGTGGCGGCACAGATTGATCTAGTTGCATTTGCAAGTAACGTGTTGACGCAGGCCGACGATGATACGCTATTTGTTGGCGGCCTTGACTTGATTTACGAGATGGTCTCGAAGGCGCCGGCGGTATATCTCTCAGGCTTTGGCCGCCAGGGCGTCCCTCTGGAGCTGGAACGCCACTCGTCGCAGGATGGTTTGCCGCTTAAGAGCGCCTACTCTTTCACGAGTGACCTCACAGCCGTCAAGATGTTCATGGTTTCTCGTATCCTGGCCATTTATCGCACATCACACACCGTTGAAGACAACGATATGAGTGCGGCGCACGAGCTTCTTTCCCGGTTAAGACATGACGCTAGCGATGTTGCGTCCTGGTCTCAGGTTGCGGCTCTCGTACGCGATAGCACTACTGTGGAGCTGCTTAATCTCGGTGTCTTCCAGGCCATTGCAGATGTGCTGAGCACACCCGCGAACGTGCCCAATTTTTTGAAAGCATTTGATGGAGAGCCAGCCGTCACTCTGATCGGGAAACTTAACGAAGCAGTGAGTCGATCTGAGCGGTTCAACTTGCTCTCATCTACTGATGGTGGAGTGCCGTCTATGCTGCTCGCATTCGTGAAGAACGTTCGGGTAAGACTTCGCGAGAAAGGCTCTTCTCGTAGTTGGCCTTTGAAAATTATCGGCATCGCTGACATTGAGACTCTTCAGCAATTCTGTTTGAGTCGGCTCAGCATCAACCAACTTTTGGACTCTGATGAAAATACATTCAGCGCGCTCGCCCGTCAACTAGGCCGCCAGGGTGGCCATCTTGACGGACGGGACGATGATGAGGACGAAGACGACGATCAGGAGGAGGAAATGGATATGGACGAGTTTGGTGATCTTGATGAGGACGAGCAATACCTTTCGTGGGAGACAGATGGCGAGCAACCTACGTGGGATGGCCGATATGACGAGAGCGGAAGCGAGCAGGAGTCGCTAAATGAGGCGATGGGTGAAAATACCTCTGAAGATGTTGAGGATGAAGAGCCCGAGGCGTCAGGGCCGGCTCCGGCTCGCCACAGCGAGAGCATCAGCCCTGCTGCTGAGCTCGTTGGAGTTGAAGGAGGCGAAGGTGACAGTCCAGCTGCCGGTGAGACGGCGGGCTCTATTGTAAACGAGCAGGCTGAAGAGGAAAAGCTCGCCGTGAGACTGTATTTGAATGGCACTTTACTGCACCCGGACATGACCGTAATTGGTGCCTTATATCGCTCGCTACCCAACACGGAGGGTGATCGCGTCATTCCTCAGTCACTCTGGAATGACGAGTTTGTGATCACTTTCGAAAAGGCCGACACTCCTGCTCCACCGAGCAACGAGCTGCGCTATGAGAAGGGCCTGGATACGCTTAAAACGATGCCGGCATCGTTTGGTGATAATGCGTTCATGAAGGACGCGCTTCGGCTTCTCAGTACTCTATTTTTCCTGAACGAGACGGAACAGTTTGTGGAGCTATCGGCTTTTATCAACTCGAAGTTGACTGCTAAGCTGAATCGACAGATGGAAGACCCCTTAATCGTGGCATCATTCATAATGCCCGCGTGGGTCATCAACTCGGTGCACCTATACCCGTTCTTGTATCCTTTCGAGTCCCGCTACGTATTCCTTCAGTCAACGTCATTTGGGTACAGCCGCGCGATGATGCGTTGGCGCAAGTACGAGGAGGAGATTGGTCACAGCATGTACTTTGGCCAGATGTCAAAATACAAATACCGCGTCAACCGCGGCAACTTGCTTACGAGTGCGCTGAAAGTCCTTGAGATGAGCTCAGGCGTTACGTCCTTGGTGGAGATTGAGTTTGCAGGAGAGGAGGGCACCGGCTTGGGACCTACGCTCGAATTCTTCGCGAACGTATCGAAGGAGTTCCAGAAAGAGAGTACGGGAATGTGGCGTCATGCGACTGTCATTGACGGTTACGTGCACGATGCGCGTGGCCTGTTTCCCGCCGCCCTTGACCATGAGGATCAGAAAGTCCTCAAGCTGTTCCATGGAATGGGGAAGTTCATCGCAAGGGGCATTCTCGACCAGCGAATTATGGACTTCAGGCTTAATCCTGTATTTTTTGCCGTTGTTCTGGGAATGCCTATTGATGTGGAGACTGCCTTCGCGCAGGTCGACCCGGAGCTGGCGCAGTCCCTGAGCCGCCTTAAGCCGGACGAAGTTGAAGGCTTGGACCTGAACTTCGTCTTGCCCGGGTCTGAGGTCGAGATGCTCCCGGGCGGTTCGCTCAAAGCGGTCGAGAAAAAGAACTTCGATGACTACGTTTCGCTAGTCCGCCTATGGACGGTGAAGCTTGGAATAGAGCGCCAGGTCGAGGCGTTTTCAAAAGGATTTTCGGAGGTGTTGCCGTTCGAGGCCCTACATGCGTTTATTCCCGAGGAACTGACGACGCTCATTGGCAGGTCCAAGGAAGACTGGTCGCGTGCAACACTAACGGATGCCATCAAGGCAGACCATGGCTACAGCTTATCTAGCCAGCCAGTGCAGGACATGCTCGAGATCATGTCCCGATTCAGCGAGACCGAGCGTAGGCGTTTCTTGCAATTCATGACCGGTAGTCCGAACCTGCCGATCGGTGGATTCAAGTCGCTATCGCCGCCCTTCACGATCGTCTCAAAGAAGCCGGATGATGATGCCGATAAGGACCGGTATTTGCCCTCGGTCATGACCTGCGCCAACTACTTGAAGCTGCCCGAGTACTCAAATCTAGAGACGATGAAGCGTCAGCTGTGGCGGGCCATTGATGGCGGGTCGGGAGCTTTCCCGCTGTCGTGATCTATAGCGTCTTTGCGCAGCACGTAGCGTTGTTTGTTTAGCAGTTCTTATTCGTTTCCAACCTTTAGACCAGACCGCAGCTGCTCACAGCAACATGCGACACCTGTACGGATTCTTGGAACGAGAATGCTAAGAGCGACAAAACTGATTTCATAAAGCTGATTTTCTGTGACTCCGTACAGATTTAAAAGTAAATCACTAGGCCACGTAGCCTCGTTGCAGTGTCCGTCTTCATGTCTAATGTAACAGTGAAAGTGGCGCTGAGCCTGTAAACGTCGAACATCGTGAATCGGTCCCGCAAAACCTCAGAATGAATGTGAATACTTTCCAATATTTTCTAGCTGGGCCTCGGGGCCTTCTAGTAGCTCTAACGCTTCGCCCGATGTATGCGCGACCCACATCGTCTGGTGTCGCTTCGAGCGAGTTTGCGGTAAATAGGTGAAAGTGAGAGCGAGATTGGCGCACGCTTAAGCCAAGATTCCACAACGTGGGACGAGGCCCGATGTACTAGCAATAACGGATCATAAATTTAGATATTAATGCCAGATTCGCCGCTTAGGGATGAGAAGGAATGTATCTGCAAGAAAAGCGCAGCGAAGCGGGCAGTCTAGACCGCACGGCTCCCAGCCACATGTTTCTAAGACTAGCGTTCCAGGCGCCGCCTATACGAGACTTCCGTCTGTTAGAATCAATTGCCGGGCCTAATGCTATCTATGGCTATGCCTCTCCCTACCTCTACTCGCCGCGCAATTTTCGAGCCATGAGCCACATGCAGATGCAGCATCGGCATAGCATCCGTCGACATCGGCCGACGGTCTAGACCGTCTATTTCCATAGGCGGCGTTCGGACGACCGAGAACCATGTACTTGACACACGCTGACAGGGGCCCGAAACCGGAGCAGATGGCAACAGAGCAGCAAGAACGGCGACTACGGGCGTCAGACGAGATGTGAGATCCCAAGCTGCAAGATCAGATTCCTTGTCACCTCACCGCGAGGGGCCGGCCTTCTGCCGACGCGAATGCATGCCGCGGCCGCCCACTTCCCCGCAGCCTAGACCTCGCTGCGCGACTTGCGCCACGTAGCAGGCCAGCTAGGCCGCCCGCGACGACCGGCGCTTGCTTTTGTTTCAAGAATTAGTGCATTCGCCCGGCGCCGCCCGACGAATCGCGTTTGCTTTCGCCCTTGTTGTGGTGAGCGATTCCGGTCCAGCGACCCGCGCGCGCGCCTGTGCCGAGGCGCGCGCCGACGTTGGACCCTCCCGACGCCTAAGCTGCAGGCGCGAGCCTTGATTTACCCCTATCCTTCGAATTAGCTACGGTTCGCGTCAGGTTTGAAGGACACGCTTGCCGACTGCAGATAGCCGCCCGGCCGCAGGCCAACCAGAAAGCCGCGGAGACGCACAGTCGAGCAGCGTCTGCGAGACGCAGGGTAGATCAGTGGCGGGACGTCTTGGCTCCGGGGCCCGCCGCTCCCGTGATCCCACCTACGAAGAAGAGGCCTCGGGGTCGCCAATTGCTCGAGAACCGGACTGTAAAGTTGCTACTGAGAACTTGGTGGCCTTAAAGTTTACTTACAGCAAAATGCTCGGTCTTTAGCGGCTGGCTGCCGGAGTTCGGTGGCTGCACAGCCTGCTGCGCTCGGTGATCAGCGCCTTCCGGCGTCAACGTGTATTGCTATCGCCATGTGAAAGGAGCGGCTGGCTCGGTGTCGCGTTCGCAGGTCAGCGCCAGTGTTGGCATCAGAGTGGTCCAATATCCGGGCACCGGGGGCGGAAAAGGGGCGAGCAGTCCGCACTGGCGGCTCCGGATTCTGGGGCTATATAAACAATTTTCCTTCCGTATTCAGCGGCTTATCTCGGCAGCTTGTATGCGCATTTTCCCGAGGGAGCTCTCGATGGGGCTCGCCGTGAGCTTTGTGGGGGTGGTTGAGCACGGACACTTTAATTGACCTTGACGCAGGCGCTCGACGCGTCGTCTACGGGCATCGTCGAGGAAGGGGCCAGCTGGGCCGTTCGTATTGTGGCATAGTGGAGTCCGCAAAACACTACTGATAGGTTTGGACCCATCAGCGGCTGTTCCAGCGACCACAACGAGCCTTGTGGTGCCGATCTAAATTTGTTCCTGGCCCGGTTGCGTCGCCTGCATCCTGCAAGGCGCTGATCCCTCTGCATGCACAGACTCACACATTGAGACAGCCGAGTGGTTTAGCGTCTCGTGTGCTGAATCTCCCGAGGGCATTTTACACATCCCCCAAATCTGCCCGATATTCTGCCTCGTAGTATGTACATCTACTGCCCGCAAACAGAAAAGTGGAGGTTGCGATCCAAGAAGCCGCATTCGGGCCGACGCGCTTGATGCATGACAACTGTCGCCCCGACAGCTGACTTCGACATGCTGCGGCGTCTGTGGCTACCTCGGCGGATGGGGGACACGCCCAGCCGTTACGTATTTCCGGGCCAGTTGAGCCCCGTCTGTTACTAAGAGCGACGTCACGGCTCGCCCCAATAACACGGGAGATGATTTGGGGGCCGCGCCGCGTGGCCTGGATTAGATTGATCTATAATTTTCAGGCATTGTGTAGGATCTGTCTGCACGCGAGCAGGCCGCCTCGCTTGAATGTAGTAATCTCGTGCCAGACTATAGCTACGCCAGTCTGGGGCACGGCTCCTACCCTCCTGAGGCGGCTTGGCGAAGCGCGATGATGAAAGCCCGCAGCAAGGCACAGGGGCGGCGAGGTAGCGATCGGATTACCCGAAGCGCCGGGCGTGTAAACAAACAAGGTCTTTAAATAGAAATCTGGTGCTCTTGTTCAGTTTACACCTGTCTCAGCTGGCGGAAAATTTCAAGGCTCGGTTTATCCGTGCGCTGTAGGGGCTGGCTGCTGCAAGGCTGCGACACGGCCCTGCGTATCCTTGGGACAAACGGCGCGTCTGTACGATCCTGTGGTTTTGTTCGCATCGTGCATCCCCATTCAAGGCGTCATCAAGTAAGCGCAGTTGATAGAGCTTTACCTCATGGTAGCACTGCTTATATCACCAGCGCCCAGCTTGGTCAGCGAATCGCCGCACGGGGCGGCCGGTTGGCTCGTCCTCCTGAACTGACGAATGGGGTTGTGTAAGCTACAGAAAGTTGAACACCTCGACACACAACAGCTTGGTTGTGACGCTTTGACGCGGCGCCGGATGCACCATGCTGCTCCATGCAAGTTAGGTGCAAGCTGTATGAGCGGCAGCTGCAGCGACTTGCGTCTACCGATTGCATGCATGCCAACGCGGCCGCTGTGCGCTAAGCATCACACATGCACGAGCTTGCATGGTGGGAGTGGTTGTAAGGTGGTGGGGGTAGGGTATATTATAAAGCGCGCCGGACGTTATTCTTCAGGTTGAAGGCCGTGGTGCCACTTCGTGGATCAACTCACTACTTATAAAACCGGCTTTATGTGTCGGTGGGGGGTCCTGTGTCCACTCCATTAGCTTCGTTGACGTTTTGCAAGGTCAATTCCAAGAAGACGAGTCGTTAGCGGCCAAGGTGCACACACCCCTGGCTCGAAATCATAAGTTGTACAGAGACGGCCAGATCAAGTTGTTTGAAGGATGTGGAGCCCAGCGCAGCAGCAGACTCAGGAAGCTGCGGTGGAGTTTGTTCCTAAGCTCTACCAAATGCTGGAGAACCCCGACTTCCGACAGTTTGTGAGGTGGTCAGATCAGCAAGACAGCTTTCTTATTACGGACATGCCAGGGTTCCAGCAAGTGGTGATTCCGGCTGTGTTTAATCACTCGAACTACTCCAGTTTTGTTCGCCAGCTGAACAAGTATGACTTTCACAAAGTGAGGTTTCGGGATCCTCAAAGCAAAATCTGGGAGTTTCAGCATCCAGCATTCCGGCCGGAGAACGCCAGCCGGCCTAATCTGATCAAGCGGAAAATGCCGTCATCTCGCTCGGGCATGAATGATGTCGTTGGTGATCTGCAGGGCCGTTTGAACGACTTGCAGGCGCGGCTCTCCAAAGTTGAGGGCGAGAATCGGCAGCTCTGGGAACTGTTGAACCAGCACCACCAGATCCTAGCGCGGACTGGGGCGTTCAATGATCCCGCGGGGCTGTCTGTTTCGCAGCCTGTGCCTGGCGCCCTGCAGACAACCGGACTGGGGCCCCCGCACTTGCAGGCTCCTCCGCATCCCATGGCGGTGATGGGTAACCCGTCACTCGGCCCCATTGGCCAACTCCAATCCCAAGGTCTGAACCAAAATCTAAGCCCTCAGGCACCTGTGGCTTTGCTGGCTATGGACGATCCGAACGCGAGGGCTGTTTGCATTAAGTTCCTGCAACAGTACGGACTCTCCGTGGATGTCGTTGAAAATGGGCGCGATCTACTCAAGTACGCGTCCGACACGAGCTACAAGTATATTATTGCCGACCTTGTCCTCAAAGAGGTCGACGGGTTGTACGCTACTGATATCATTCGCGGCACTGATTCTGCTGTTCCAATTATTCTAGTGGTTGAGGCCTCCCCTCAACACGACACCAGCGGCGAGTTCCTTAAACGCGGTGTTACTGCTGTCCTGCATCGGCCCTTCACCAAAAGCAGACTCTATGAGGTGCTCGATCTCCACCCTTGACTGCAAAGAAATGCGATGCGGCCGTCTTAATGTTTTAATGATGCACAAAACGGATTCCAAGGCGCTTAATTCAAAGTGTGACGAATACATAATCGGAGAGGCAAGCGCTGCTGTCGAACTGCTTCTCATTGTGACCATGGTTTGTAGATCTAGACTAATGCTCAACAAAGCTTGCTGGGCGAGCATTGTAGCTAATTAATGAACATGACGAGAACTCGGAGCGAACTCCAGCTGGCAGAAGCTACGTATGATAGCTTGTGAAGGTGGTGAACGTGGGCTCCAGGGGTAACTCACATGTTCGCAACCACAGATCTGCGGCGCAAGAAGAGAGAGCTCAGCATGAAAACGATCGAGGGGCACTGCTCTGATTGTTTGCTCAGCACCTTTTATCTCTTCGTGAATTGTCTGGAGTATACGCAGCCTTTGACGAGTCTGAGGGAACGAATGAGGCAGGTCTGTACACTTGTGAGCAAAAGTGGGCCGATGCGGCACAGCTATAGCCTCGGATAGGCCTTGACTCTAATGTGAGCGGTGAGGGGAAAACTTTTTAGATCTGGTTTGCTCAGAAGATGACCAGTAGCTTTCACCGAGCTCGATGGTCGTCTATAGCCACGTCACTTGAGCACAGAGACGAATTGACGGCTCAAGCTCTCATAAAATACTATGCGAAGACTCACGAGCTCTACGGCAGTGACGCTGGTGCCAGCAGAGTATTATACCGGCCAAGTGTCGAGCTGAGAACCTATGAGCTGTCAAATGCAAAGAACCACGCAACGCATGCATGTGTCACCCACGGCTACAATCCCGCCGAGGGCGTGTAGATGCTTGCAGCAATGCACCCAGTCAAAATTTATTCGGGTGAGACTCAAATAGGTAGAGTATTATTCTAGTTATTTAGCCCCCTGTAGTCACATGGTCCTAGCCGGCGGGGAGAGTCCATTCAGCAAGCTGGGGCACTGTGGGCCTGCAGCAAACTGAAACCTAGCTAGTCAACAATGAGATTTTGCGGGACAGAGGGTAGTCGTTCTCAACAACCCAGTGGAAAAGCTTGCGGTAGAACCAGCGTCCTCAACAACTTACCCGCCTGACAAGAATCGCCGCGCGCTCAGTGGCCCGGAGATAACATCTGTGCCCCACAAAAGTGTGGTAGAGCGGAAGATCTACTCCGGTGATCACAAGCTGTCCACGTTACAAGCTGCTCGATCTGCAAAGCTTGTCCGTGTACCGGACAGTTGGGCCATGTGCCGATGAAAACGCAGAGTCCTAGAGAATTCAGGATTCGCTGGTGGACTGGTACCCGCCTCCAGTGTCACTCTGCACTCGTGCCGTATTGGCCAAGATACCACCGTTACCTCTGCATGATGGACCCAGTCTAGAACTGCGCATCCGGCCTGACAACAGCTGATACGCAACAGCAATATGCTGGGACCTGATGCCGCGCGAGGCGATACGTGCCGCCTCCGCAATCAGATTTGTAGATCCGACGCCGCCGCTTGACGGCTACCAGATGGAAAGTGCAGTCTCATGCGACTCAGATTTTGCCGCCCACGCGGTGTGCCTCATGTGCGGCCGCTACTTACATAGACTGCGCAGGAACTCTTCCGCGAAGCAATAGGCTTTCTGTGACCGCTACGTGCCCCAGGCCTGGTCCGAATGTCTGGCATCCACTAGCAAAGCGAGTTGGGTAGGAGAATTGGGCCGCTTTGGACGCGCTTGTGTCTGGGCACAAAGTAGACTTTGAGTATACAAACAGCGATAATTGGAACTCGGCAATTGACTGTAAGCTCTCCGTTAGCCGAGCCCGGGGCCCTGTCGTTGCCATTTTTCACTATGCGCCGCCCTTGCCCGTGACAGCTGAGGGTTGCATCGAAGCGACGCGCTTGAGTGAAACACTACGAATTAAGCAACTAGCCCGCAGTTCTCAATGATTCCAAGACGGAATGGTTTAATTTTTCGTGATCACTATAGTAGTTTAGCTCTAATCCTGCTAACAGCCTGGCATAATTCTCAAGGGCTCGAGAATGGTGATACATGGACCTGCGTTCTCGTTGGTGAGGCGACTGCAGGTTGGGGTCGCCGAAAATTATTTGCACGGCACCTTGCCCCTGGTCGCCTGAGTCATTGGCAACGGCCAAAAGCTAAGGTGCCCACGGACTCTTCTGTTTGATGGAATTTATCAAATAAAAGTTGTTACTCGGTCGAATTGGACGTGTAAATGGCGGCAACCGCCTGCGGCCCTGACTGATACGAGGAATGCTTCGAAATGCTGAGGTCCAGCAGCCAGGGACCTCCTTGCCCTAGGCTTGGCCCCAACCCATCTGCAGACTCCCCTCGCCCCTGCAGTGCGTTTCACGTGCAGGCGGTTAGTGTGCATATGGCCTAGCGGCCAGGTTGTGGTACAACAATCGGACTCAGGGACGAGCGCTCAGGGCTCGGCGCGCGCGTGGCGCACGGACGAAAATAAGCATGTAGTGGGGCTTCTGCTGCACCATGGGTCCCGTTGACTCACCCGAGACATGTTTCACCCAGACATGCATAGCGTGCGAACAGCACATTGGCGTCTAGAGACCTGATCCCACGGCAGCGCCGTGGCTCTCCAATCGTCCGCGCTCCGCGCATCAGCCCACATATTGTCGAACGGCGGCAGCTAGCTACTGCTGACTGTGCGCGATGGTCGGGGAGGGAACGGGGATTAAGTGGCATTGCATTTCTAGGCACCACACTCCCCACAACCCCGGAGGGTCTCACAGTTGTGTCCACGGCAGGCGTGCTGCATCCAAAAATTGCCGCAAGGGCGGTGTCTAGCCTGGCGGCGATCACCCTGGCCAGGGAGAGCCCGGGCGGGAGAGTCTCCGTTGTCCCCACGGGGCGCACAGGCCGCCTTAGGCTGAGTCAAGTTACCCAACCTCGGAGTTGGGGTAAACCACCACCGGGCGGGCCCGGAACGCTACGAGCACTCGCTACTAACGGGCGCCGGGAAAACTGCGCTTGGGGATCGGCTGCGTCGATAAAAGCACGGGACTCTCAATCTAAAATCTCACATTTCAATTCATATATTTATTCACTCAAAGTTTACATGCGCCAAAACGCGACGCCTCTCATTGGTGCCACCACAGTTTCCACTGGGCTCTTCCTGCGTCACAGTGCCCCGCGTGCATTTTTGTCAATGAACGATGGGTTGCTGTGACGACGAACTTCGATAAACAGTAAATCAGAGTATGCTAAGAGCTCTAAAAAATAATACATAGGTCAATGAGCTCGACGCACGCAAGTGCGGCGCAGCACGCCGTCATCATGCCAATGTACCCGTCATTGTTGTTCGACGCATACTGCTGCTGGGCGTAAGCGGGCTGCTGATATCCGTAGCCGGGCTGCGGCGGCGGGCCGTAGTACCCCCCATACTGCTGCTGGGGTGGGCCGTAGTTTGGCTGGGGCGGCCCGTAGTATCCACGCTGTGCCTGGGAATAGTCCTGTTGGTAATTGTTGGCGGATGGCCCATTGTGGCCCGGAGGTGGTCCCGGGGGCGGGGCGTAGTTTTTATCGCCTCCGTAGTAGTCAGACATTGATTTACTGTTGATGAGGTAGTCGGTAGGGTGCTGGTGGCGTCGGGCCGCTCACAATTGTGAACGAGGCTAAGCGCCGGCCTAGGGGCAGTGCAGCTTCTGGGAGCCACAGGGCCGACAATTAAGCGAGTATCTGGGTTAGGTGCCGCCGCGGCAGTCGGCGCAGCGATAGCGGGTGAGAGCTTGTGGCATCACAGCCAAACGCGGAGAATCGTTTCTGGATAGAAATTGGCCAATTGCTGCCAGATTGGGCAGACACAGCTGCACGGTCCCACCAGTTCTGTAATTGGCCACGCGAGGTATCCATTTGCAGGCTGCTCACAAGATCGACCTTATGTTGATCGGCCCACATGCAGATGAGCATGTGCGGCGGGTGGCGTCCGTGCTGGATTCAATTGAACACCGGTCATTCCAATATTATCTGCTTATGGATCAAGGCACAGCATGGACATTCAAGACGCTCTGAGCGCTCAATTGGCTCCCCTTGTTCCGCCCCTCACGCAGTCGGCCTTGCTGCCCGTCAGCGGAGCTCGCTGCTGAGTGGCTCCCGCCTCTCCACACCACTAGTCAGATCGCTCCATCGCCTCTGGCTGACGCAAGTGTAGGATTAGAAATCATGCAGGGTTGCGTGCGCTCTGCTTCAGCAGGCGCGTGAATTAACACAGGTGGAGACAACACCGCGCGCATCGTTCTGGAGAGGCAATGGGGTTGCTGTAAGTACCAGAAACGCCCTAGGGGCATAAATATCTGAAGAAATCGAGTCACTAACCAATAGTTCACTGGGTACTCCACTCCCGTGGGACAAGACACGGTGCCATGTTGACCATGTGCGCGATCATGGCATTATCCAGTTAATCAACACATGGAAGAAGTTCAAGGATAGACGCGGCGACCACCTTCTTTGGGGCGATGAAGTGGAGTACATGGTGGTGAGGCTGGACGACAAGAATCGCCGTAGCGAGCTGACGCTCCGGCAGGAAGATATTCTCGATAACCTTATCGCGCAAGAGAAAGCCGGCGAACTCAAGCCGCACAATGTCTCTTTTCACCAAGAGTATGGGCGCTACATGCTCGAGGCCACACCGGCGGCTCCTTACAGTGGCGAGTTCAGCGACTTGCTGATCGTCGAGAAAAACATGGTAGCCCGCAGAAAAATCGCGCAGAAAACGACCGACGCAGACGAGTGTGTCGTCTCCACAACAGTGTACCCACTAATGGGCGTCGGAAAATTTTCAGCGCCTTATGAAAAGCCTGAGGGCGATGTGTCTCGCTCGTTTTTCCTCCCTGACAACGTTATCAACACTCATCTTCGTTTCCCGACGCTGACAGCCAATATCCGGAGGAGGCGTGGGTCAAAGGTGGCCATCAATGTTCCTCTGTTCAAGGACGAGAAGACGCCGTGGTCGGTGCCCGATCCAACCGTGCCGTGGGAGCGCAAGCTGTATCCCGAGGATGCTAACGCTAAAGATGGCGCGGCGCTCGAGAACCATATTTATATGGACTCTATGGGCTTTGGAATGGGGTGTTCGTGCGTTCAGTTGACGTTCCAAGCTACGGATATCAGCGAGGCCCGGCTGCTGTACGACCAGCTGACCCCGTTGGCGCCCATCATGCTTGCGCTTGGCGCGGCCGCGCCCATATTCCGCGGCTATTTAAGTGACCAAGATGCACGTTGGAATGTTGTCTCCGATTCAGTTGACGACCGCACGCAGGCCGAACGCGGCCTTGTGTCAGAGAGCGCCGAGGAGATTTCGCAGAGCACTACGAAGCACAACTCGGCGCGCATCATCCCAAAGAGCCGCTACGACTCCGTGAGTTGTTACCTGGCTGATTCGCCGATCATCAAGGCAAATGAAAAGCTCTACAATGACGTCCCGCTTGTCATCAATGAGCGCGTCAAGAAGCAGCTGGAGGAGACGGAAATGGATCCGCTGCTTGTGCAGCACTTTAGCCACCTGTTCATTCGCGACCCGCTCGTGATCTTTGAGGAGCTACTGGAACAAGACGATGAGAACTCAATGGACCACTTTGAGAATATCCAGTCGACTAACTGGCAGAGCATCCGGTTCAAGCCACCGCCTTCGGGCGAGATCGGCTGGCGTGTTGAGTTCCGCCCCGTAGACGTTCAGCTGACGGATTTCGAAAACTCAGCCGTCAGCATCTTCATCGTTCTCCTCACCCGCGTCATTCTGTCCTACAAGCTGAACTTCTACCTGCCGATTTCTAAAGTGGACGCTAATATGAAGCGCGCGCACAACCGTGATGCCGTGAACATGGACACGTTCTGGTTCAGAACGAACATTCGCCACCAGACGCCAGAGTCTGACCCTGGGTTCAAGGAGCTGACGATCAATCGCATAATCAATGGCGGCGAAGGGTTTATCGGCCTCGTTCCACTCATCAAGGAGTATCTTGTGGCCATGAGCATCGACATGGATACGCTGTGCCGGCTGGACGAGTACTTGACGCTGATCTCCAAGCGTGCAAGCGGTGAGGTGCAGACGAACGCCAAGTGGATTCGTGAGTTTGTTGCTAAACATCCCGACTATAAAAAAGACAGTGTGATCAATGAGTCGATCACGTACGACCTGATGAAGGCGGTCGAGAACCTTGCTTCGGAGAGGGAACAGAAGAACGGCCAGAAGGCTAAATTTCTTTAGATTGGGCGCGCACACCCGCGCCGGCTACATAATCAACGCTTTGCATCGTCTCACTAGAGTTACGGGCCGTTGCGGTCATCCTGTTTACCTGCAGGTATCCTGGGGCTGACGCACACGTCGAGGCGGCCGGCCGGCGAGGCGGCGGCCTCCCAGGGAAGCGTCTCGTCGTCGATTTGTAACGACGCACCTCGCCTGACGCAACCGCGCGGACGTGTCTTAATTAGCGGGCCCCAGGCAGATGGCAGGTGAGGAGTCGGTGACGCGGCAGGTGTTGCAGCGCAAACGCAATCTTGCCGCAGGCAAAACGGAGTCGCCCGCCTCGGCTGCGCGCAAGCCCGCTGAGTACGAGCCGCCGGCACGCAACATGTGGATCAATGGCACACTGCTCGTGCTGTCGCTGTATCTGACCACTTTCAAGTTCATTCCAGAGCTTGGAGAGACGGCGATTCCACCGTTTTTGACGTGGCTGCCGTTTGTGGCCATTGGGCTAGCCATCGGCGCCCTCGAATTCGAGGAGGCGCTGCTTCCGCCATTTGTGGCTGCAGCCGTCGACTCAACGCTGCTTGTCCGCAATTTGGGGCTATCGCTGGCCAACCAGGGCTTCATGGGCGCAGCTGAGGGTGCGGTGATTGTGTTTGTGCATTACAAGCTCGATGACCCTGTCGAGCTTGCGCTGCCGTTTGTGTCCGTGGCGATCGCGCGCCTCATTCACAAGTTTGCCCGGCGCTCCCTCACGCTCACCGAGTGCTGTCTGCTTGCCACTGGCCTGACAAACCTGCTTGTCTGGAAGGGTTACCTGTACCAGGCGATCCTTATAACGGGCCTCCTGGGGTTCGCGCCGGCCTATTTCCTCGTGCCGCGGCTCGAGGCGCTACTGCGCGACCGTAAGAAGCTGCATGCTTCGCAGGAGAAGCTAAACAACCTGGGGCTCAGCATTGTGCTTTCCTACGTTGCGACTGCAGGCACGCTTTTTTTCGTGTATCTGTACACCATCGGCCCTGGGGTACTAGAATTCGCGGCCTACGTAGCCGATAACCTGGGCGTCGTTGCTTGGTGGATGAGCTGCTTGACTCCATCCTTTGCCGTTGCATTCCTGGCAACGAAGCGTGCAAGCCTAGATACGAGGCGGAAGCTGTGGCACATCTGCGCGCTGTTCATGTTTCTGCCGACTTCGCATCATCCGTTCACTCCTGCGGCTCTTGCCGTAGCGATCATTGCATTCTTGTTTCTCGAGGTTGTCCGCTCAAGCGGCGTCCCCGGGATCGGGCTGGCGATCCACGAGTTTCTCAAGTCATTCATCGATTTCCGGGACACGCGTGGTCCCATTATCGTCAGCCATATCTTCCTGCTGCTCGGCGTGGCCGCGCCGATTTTTGCCGGCAACGGCTCTCCGGTTGGTGCCATCAGTTTGGGACTGGGCGACACGTTGGCCTCGCAGGTCGGCCGCAGATTCGGCCGCCACCGGTGGTTTGGCCACAAAACGCTGGAAGGTACCGTCGCGTTTTTTGTCGCGACGCTCTCGGGGCTCCTCATTGCGGGTCGGCCGCTGGACGTGCCGACTGTCGCGGTAGCATTTGCTGGTGCACTCTTCGAGGCGGTGAGCCCGATGAATGACAACCTGGTGCTGCCCCTGTACATCTTGGGCCTCGAGCGCGTTCTCGACAGCCTGTGGAACCGCCGCAGATGGTAAATACGCACAGGGTGCCGAAATCAGCAAAAATCCAATAAAATTACTTGGTATGACTCTATAGTGCATTATAATACCCCCACATGAGCGCCCACTCAGTCGTAGATTTCAAGCGGCGTCATGCGGTCCATCTGGAAATTCCAGTTGCCCGAGTCCAGCTCGCGGCTCAGCCACTCCGTGGGGAACAATACAAGGTGACCTGTCACGCCGGCCAGCATCTGCTCTGCAGTCTGCGCCGAAAATACCTGGTCGAAGTGCTTCCACCGGCGAATCGACACAAAGCGTTTGGTCCGCTCCGTACCAACCGTCGAAGATGCCTCGCTGGACTCGAGTCCGTGCGGCGGCACGTTCTCGTCAAAGTTCACCGAATTCTTGTTTTTGAGCGGGCTAATGGAACCAACAACCAGGCCGTCTGACGTTCCATGCTTCTGCTCAAGTGGATCCTTGGCCTCACGCTCCTTCTCCTTCTCCTTCTTGCGGTGCCTCGTAAAGATGTTGTCGTGATGGTGCTTGTTCTGCAGCTCAGGGTCCGGCTTGCCGTTGGCCTGCTCAGGCGTCTGGTCAAGGGACGGGCCGAGGCGAGAAGCACCTTCAGTCCGCTGATATCCATGGCGACGGTGCCGGTGTTTATGCGGCCGGGCTGAGGTATGCGGCCGACTGCCGTTGCTCGCATTGCTCGCGTCACCGTTGGCAGCCGAACCGTTCTGCACCGGCGGGCCGTTGCCCTCAGTGCCGGGCGGCGTCGTCTTTTGCTGGGTCTCTTTGTGCGAGTCCCGCTCAAAGTTGCCACGCAGATCGTTTTTGTCTGCCACCGATTCCGGGTATTCCTTCTCGGGGTACTTGCTGTCTTTCGGGTCGAAAGGTTCTTCACCAAGACCCAAGAAGGCGCCGATGCTGGGGATACCAGGAAGACCAGCTGCAGTGCTGTAGCCAGGGTGGCCAGTATAGGAGCCGCCTTCAGAATCGCTACTACTGCTGCTGCTGTCGTCGTCGTCTTCTCCCTCAGCTTCATCCTGGTTGACGTAGCCCATCGACTCTGGGTTCGTGCGCTTCACGGTACCGGTTAAGACGTGCTTGTCAACGCGTTCGGGACGAGCCGCTTTGCGTCGAACCTCTGTGCCGCCCTCCTCGGCCTGCTTGCGCATAAATGCCTCGAAGTGAGCCGAGTACTTTTTGTAGTCTTTCCAAGTTGTGACTTCATTATCCGGCTGGCACCGGAACACCTGACGGTAAATATTCGTGTTGCGCTCAGCGACATTGATCCACTTATCAACAACAAACTCGTCACTGACCGGGTCATCGAATTCCCAAGGATCAATCAGCACGGCTTCGTTGCCAGATACGTTACCCTCATCGTCCACAACAGGCACGCTATAGTTGGTCTGCAGGCTGGCATTGAGGTTTGTAGTCTGCTTGGTCCACAAACGATAGAAGAGGCGCTTGAACGAGACAGCATCTGAGGGGTCGAACTTTTCGAATATCTGCTGCACAATCTGCTCGGCCTCTTGCTCAGACTCAGGATCAGGAGGGGCCTTGCGCATCGTTGCCCACTTGGGTGGCAGCTGCTTACGCTGTGTGAACTGGTCAGTGCCATCTCCATCGACGTCGGCTTTGTGCGTCGAATTATTCTGCACGCGCCGATCCGTACTAATCTTTTTGTGATCGCGCAATCCACGGTTCACGTGTGTTCCTGCATCGTAATTGAACGAGTGCAGTTCAGGGTATAGCCAGTATGGCGTGCTGTCCTCCTGTTGCGCGTTCTGACCCGCAACCTCAGAAGGCTGGGGTGCCGGCTGGCGCATCATCGCCTCGGCAGCAGCGGTCTCGAGGCGCTCGGCGTGCTTCTCAATGATATCAACCTTGTCAACGTCTACGCCCAAGTGCTCACGCATCAGGCGTTGACGAAGCGTGAACGCAAACTGAGAGGCTTGCCACGGTTTTCCGCCCATCCGGGACTCGATGACGTGCGAATCACGGACGCAAACTGCGACTTCACTGTCACGAACTCCGCGCATTGAGCGTTCGTTCAAGTTGGCGCTACCAATGATAGCAACACGGTCGTCCACAACCATGCACTTGGCGTGAATGTATAGCTGACTGGTCGTGATGTGGCGCTCGGGTCCAATCTTGCCCCATTTGCGGAGACTGAAGAACGAAATGTAATTCTCGGGATGGATGCCCGCACGCTCAAGGCGGTAGAAGATTGAGTTAGTACCACGCGAGATCGAGTTAAATTGGCACTGGCAAATCACACGAACGGACGAGGCCTCCGCTGAGTCCACGTCCGCCTCAAAGCCGGGCATCAGCGGGATTACAATCACCGCTCGCCACCGCTCGTTGCGCTCATGTGCGCGAATGATACGCTGAACCAGTGCTGTGCCGATTTTATTCTCGATCTCGATGCCATCAACCACAGTCGAAGTGATGAAGAACTGGTTTTCAATGTAGACAAAGTGCTCTGACGCATCTATCAGCTTTAGATACGCATTTTGAATGCTCTGTTCGTGCTCCTTGAGGCCCAACGACCAGTTGGAAGAGGAGCGCAGGACCTGATACTCGCACGTACCCGTAAGTCCTAGGCGATCAAGCTCCTCTTGCGTGAAGTCAGGCGGAGGCAGAAGCAGGGGTGTCTCGCGAGACGGCAGCTTTTGACGAATCACGTAGTTCCAGCGTTGGACAAAGTGGCGCGCAAGGTCACGCGCGGGCTGCCCAACTACCATTTGATGAATATCATGCCATGGCATGCGCGGGACTACCTGACGGTCGTACATGTCGTCATAAGGCTTGTCAAGCTCGAAAAAATCCTTGACACGAGGATTCGAGTAGTCTTTACCCGGCCACATTTGAGTCGCGTGGCGTTGGTCCATTGCGTCGTTGTTATTCTTGTAGAAAGCGTGGCGTGCATCGTCGACGATGATGTGTTGTGGAGTATCCCACCGCCCAAAACAAAGGTCGATTCCACCATTGAAGCCAATGGTATTATCAATGACGCAAACCTTCTCATGATGCGCCCAGAATACCGCCGAGTTCTGCAGGAACTGATTCGGAGACCGCAAGCAGTGGATGTTCGGGTGGAGATCAATGAGCGAATGCTTGGTCCACTGTGAGTCAATGGGGATTGTCGCGCCAACGTTGCGGTACACCACAACAAAAATCTTCACGCCCTGCTCGGCCTTGCGCTTTAGCACGCGGTCAAGACGCCACTCTTGGTTACCCTCGGCCGGACGCCGCAGATACAGCTCAGGGCTCAGCCACCAGTCTAGGATGAAAATTGTATCGCGTGCGCTCTCAAGAGCCTCACTCAAGACCCACATGTAGTCGCGCGCATCGACAAACCACTGGCCGAACACATTTTTGCGGACGGGTGCATATGAGTCGAAGCGATTCTTGCGGCTCCATGGCGTGCGCTCGAGCATGCGGCTGATACTGGCTTGCCAGCGCGCGAGATCCCGCTCACCGCGGGTCGCAAGCTTGAGTGAGCGCGAGTTGTTTGTCACGTGCAAAAAGAAACCCTTGGTGTGCCGAAGCGAGTGCGTATCATCCGCATCTTGAATTCGCTTAAGCTCGTCGTGGTGGATCTGGTCGCGTGCATCGCCCGAGGCGATTGCGCTGAGGTGGTCATCAAGCGTATAGTGCTTAATGTCGAAGCGGGAGTCGACAAGAAAGACGTCGAGAATGCGCGTGCTGTTGATGGTGTCCGTCAAAATAATACACGAGTCGCGTACAAGCATCCACTTATTGGTGTGCCGCTGGATCATGCTCCCCACATCCTGGGGCTGCCAGTGCCGCACGCGCCAGCCCTGCTGGGATGCACGGCTGCGCACGATGACGTGCCCCTCTTTGCCCTTGAATGAGTATTCGGGTGCGAGCTTGATCGACAGATGCGACAACTCGAGAAACGTCAAGAGGCGGTTACTGTCGGCACGGAAGCGGTACATATGCAGCAGGCGCATCAAATAGTGCTGTACAGCCGCCTCGTACGTGGTATAGTTGCGCAGCGACTCAGAAGAGACGACGGACGACGCTGACGACATGGTCAATGCGTCCTCGTAGACGTCGCTTTCGAAGGCGCCGTCCGTAGCGCCCCCGTCACTGAGGACGCCCGACGTGTTGCCCGGCAGAATGAGGCTGAGGCGTTCTGCGCCCGTGACGCCATGTACAGCATATTTAAACTCAGCTTATCAGGAGTCCGGGCTTTTGATAACCATGACCGT
>JANIVI010000062.1:0-28278 GCA_030555755.1 Wickerhamiella kazuoi | reverse complement strand
TATATTATTTTTAATTTATATGGGAGTTTATTATTAAAAGAGGTTATTATATCCCATTAGCCGCTCGAGCAGCAGCGCGCGCTCGAGCCGCGTGCGCCGGATGAGCCGCTTGGTCCGCTCGATGCGCGCCGCCATCACCTCGTTGTGCTCCTCGGCCTCCTCGAGCCGCCGCTTCAGCTCCGCTTGCTTGCTTTGCTGCGGCTCCTCGACCGACATGTCCACTCAGTCGTTAGTCGTAAGCGGCCCCGCGGCGGCGGCCCGCGGCGGCGAGCCGAAAGACGAGACCCAGCCAAAAAAGCCCTTGCGCTCGGGAATTGCCGTGGGCTGCGCGGGCTGGGCGCCCGCGCTGCCGCCAAAGTTGTTTCCATTGTTGCCGCCGCCTCCCAGACCGGGCTGGGCAGCCATCTCAGTGTTGAGTCAGAGGGAGGCGTGGGTGGGCTGTGGGGAAACGTTGTCAGGCGAAAAGCGGGGGGCCGGCGCACCCCTGCCTGCCCGCTGCAGAGCAGCGAGCAGGAGAGGGATAGAGTGGGGTAGCAGATACGAGGCACAAATCTGGGCCAACCAAAGGCCACGCCGCGACCGCGCCGGGCGATAAGTCCAAAATCGCGTCGAGAGGCTATGGATGCAGCGTAATTAAATAATAATGTAATTCATGCGGGCTCATGCATATCAGGCAAAGCCATGGCGGATCATCTCTGCCCGATTGTGCCAAAGAAGGAGGGAAGGCGGCTGCCGCGCCGGCCAGCGCGCTAGCTCGACGACTCGCTCGTGAGCCACAGCTTGCGAAGAGCTGTTTGTTTGGTGGTGCGCTTTGGGACAAACAGCGGGTATTCCGTTAGCGAGGCCTGCTCGCTACGGTCGGACACCCGGTCGGTCACCGAGCTGGCTGTCGACGACCCAGCCTGCACCGGAAAAAGCGAGCCGTCATCCACTTCCCCACCCACGCCTGGCACACGTTCGGGCGACGTGTCCCCGTGTTCGCTGAGATGGTCGTCAACGCCCAGCGATACAGACCGCTGAGACTGCGATGACCCGCTGTCGCCGCTGGCAATCCGGCGGTTGAACATGAGCCGGTTCCAGTTCAGCTTGGCGGGAGTCCCCGGTGGATGCAGATTAAGAGGCCCCGACGGCACGCGGAACTTGCCACCGAGACGGCTGGTCCCGTCCGGTGCATGGGCAGCCAGCTGCTGGCGTAGGGCCTGGTCGGTCAACGAGCTTACGCGCTGCGAAAATTGACGAACAGTTTCCACAGGCACGGTCTCTTTGACGGCTTCCGAGAACTCTTTGTCTTCGAGAAGCCGCTGCACGAGCCTCTCGAGCGAGGTATGCAGCGCCTTGTTGTGATTCAGCAGCGATGCCACTTCGAACCGGACCCTTTTGACCTCTCCTCTTAAAGTCTCCACGACAGTATTATCAGGCGTTGCAGGTTCGTCTTCGTCCAGCGTTGAAGCGCCCATATCAAGGCTCAGCTCATCTTCGAGGGTCGGAAGATCGCCTTTGATGGTTTTGCCAGCGACCAGGACCTGGAAACTCTCGTTCTCCTCGACAAGACGCGCGTTGAGCTCACGAGCTTGCTGCAGCTCCTCACGGAGCTGCTCAATGCGCGCCTTGAGTTCTTGTGCCAGGACCTCTTGTTGTTTCCGCTCGAGGTCTGCCCGCTCGGACCGTGCTTCGCTAGCCGCGGGAGCAGCGGCTGCGAACTGGGGGGCGGGCGGAGACTTTGGGGACTTCGCTGAAGTTGCGGAGGAAGGAGACTTACCGAATATTCCCGCAAATGTAGCGCCGCTGGAAGTACTCCAACCTGCGCGTTTGGCGGGCGTCGCCGGTGGCGGGGAGTTGACCCCATCGGTGTTGTTCTCAGCAGCGCCGCTTGGCGCCTCAGCATCTTTCAGCTTGGCTTTTAGTCGACGGATTTCGTCATTTAGGCCTGCAGCCTCGTCAAGCCACTTTGTCTGCCCGTTAAGAAACTCCATCGTCAGCTGTGCAATGTTCGATTCTTGATTTTGCGCCGATCGCCTCAGGTCGCGCGCTTCAGTCTCTAAACGCTCAATTGTAGCATCGCGGCCCAGAATCTCCTCCTCCATTCTTGCCTGCGTTTCCACCGCGCGCTCGTACTTGGCGCGTGCCTCCCGCAGAAGCTGCTGTGCCTTGGCGAGGGCTTTCTCATCGCCGCGAGTGATGATCGAATTCGGAGGCTCGGGCTGAGGATCAAGTCCTGGAACAGGGCCACTCGCCGTGTAGTCGCGGGAAAGTCTGGCCCGCGTAGGCCTTTGCGGTTCGCGAACAGGTGTCCTGGGATGCTGCATCACCAAGCCACCTTATAAACTTTCTGCTAGAAGTCACAAATTTGTGGCTCTCGCTGGCAGATCTAGACTTTTTGACAAGAGACTGTGATTTGCACGCGTCTGGTCCTTCTGCACGCGCTCTGTATATGTTGACCGAAGCGGACAAAGGGTGTAAATGGCCCGTCTCGGATGCAGCAGACGTTGTCCGGGACTAATCTGGACCGAAACACTTATGGTCACGCCTTCGTTTCGGCGACCAGCCCCTGATCTCTCTTTGGAGCCTCGGTGCTACGAATTAGCACGCGAGTCCTCGAACAGCTAGTGCCGCGTCGTGGGGCTGGGCACGCGCACCCAAGTGCACCCCAGCTTAGGCACGCCAAGCGGCCACGCCCACCCGAGCGGCCACGCCCACCCACGCGCGCCCGCCGCTTAGTCGCTACTTACGCCTCGCCTGTCCAGGTAGCTGGCCAACGAGCGCCGCAATCAGAATGGGGCGCCCGCGGGTTGATGTGGTCACTAAAAGCCCTATAAAAACATCATGGAATTTTAAATACCTTATAAAAACATCATGGAATTTTAAATACCTTTTCTTCTCTTTCAGAGGGTCTTCGGCTATACCGCCCTTGTTCACTTGTGCGCGGCTGGTGAAACGGACTTGCAGGCAGACTGCGTCATCGTGCAGCAGACGCGGGCGCGACCGTTTCACCAGTCACGTCGAATGTCAACGCAAGCCTTCGTGCCATTGAACGGCTGCACGCTTTTATAAATCGAGAATGGCAGCTGAGGATCATCTCCAAACTGAATCTTACTGCGGTAGTGGAATTTCCCGATTGAGCTAACGTGTGCTGGGTAGGCATACCAGCGTCCATGCCCCGCGTTTCGGTCTATGCAATTGCGACGGCTGGGCCGTGCGCCTCAAGGTCCTGCGGAAACCACATATACCAGTAGCGTTATAGGTCAGTTTCTTGTAGGCGTCCGCTTTTCGGTGCCAAGTCATCGGCCAGCGGCCGCACTAGCGGTACCGCAAACATGAGGCTACATTCCAGCACGGATAACATTTTCAAATACCTTAGGAAGAGCTTTTACAAAGAATTAGAGCGTATGTTGTGCTGTCTTATGCAAATTGGCCAGTTCGAGTCTTTTTTCATGTCGGGCGAGCTGTAAGTACATTGCGCAAATAACCTAGTGGTCTAGGTGACCCAGAGTAATAAGGGAGGCAACGTACACGTTCCAAAAGTCCTCCATAGGGAAAACGTGTACAGGAACGCGGCATATGCTCTATAAGAGCAATGTGTGCTCATATGCCCAGTTCCCCCACTTCCTCGCCATCTGGCCGACGCCCTCGGCATAAGGAAATCGCTGCGGCATGCGGTTCGCCTGAGGCCGTTGGCCCATCCCTATTCATAATGCCCTATGTTAGACAGCTGCAGCCGAGCGCTAATTAGCTTTCGACCCGCATTGAACTTGCGAACTTCTAAACAGTTACTGCCAGCGGCACAATGTACGTTCAACTCAGGAACGCCAGAAAACGATTGGCTATCGAGTTGCGTCAAATAAGACACAGTCAACTGCCGAGTTACGGCCCAGCGCGGGCGCCTTCTTCAGAAGATTAGGGGTCTTTCCATTATTTGCGCGGCCTTGTGCTGCAGGGTCAGCGGCCAGACGCGCGGGAGCGCCGAACACCGGAGCCGTAGGGGGTCTACGTAACCACGGTAATTGCAACCCAGCCTCATAATTTTTGCTGAAGCATCCACCGCTCTGAGAAGAGAATGAATGGAATCGAGTCTTCTGCGAATACCACGGAAAGAGCAGTAGCAACTTCAACTCTATGTGCACTCTTCGGTGATCTTTAATCTGCTCATCGCCTGCACATGACAGAGCCACAACCTGCCTGTCAGCAGACGCTCCGGGCGGCACCGCTGCAACGTGCTGCAAAATTTGCCCAACTGAGCAAATATGTCCTAACCCTGAAAAATATGGGAGGGCATTCAGCACCGCGTGCGTACGAGTCCGGGCCAGGCAGAATAGTGATAAATAGGAGTAAATGAGCAGCTGAGGCTTGTATATTATAGTTCAGATATCGCTGTGTGAGTCCTACTTGTAATCGGCTCATTCTCAAAGTGACAGGGGAAGCCACTGCAAATCCGTGCAGAAGAGTCGACCTCTTGGCGTCGCCAATGCAGGTGCATGAGCAAATTAAGGGCCCGCAGATATATATCACGATCGCGTATCTAGAAAATCTCAAAGCTAGTAGCAGTTTGGAGTCACATCCAGCTTTCACTTTCCTTGCTTCTAACTCGAGAAATGATGGACATGTCTATGTCAAGCATGGCTTCGGCCGCTTCAATGTCGATGGACTCTATGCAGTCGGCAATGGCTACGATGTCGGCGAGCATGGCCTCCATGGCTAGCGGTATGGCTGGCATGGCCAGCATGAGCATGGAAATGAGCGCATCGGCTGCTTCGGCCACGGCTGCCTCGGCGGCAGCCGCTGCTACCTCCTCCGCTGCCGCCATGGGCGGTATGGGCGGCATGGGCGGCATGGGCGGCATGGGCGGCGGCAGCAGCGGACCTCCAGGTCACGGCGCGTGCCAGATCAGCATGTTGTGGAACTGGAACACTCTGGATGCTTGCTTTATCTCAAGCGACTGGCACATCCGCTCGCGGGGCATGTTCGCCGGCACCTGCATTGGCATCTTTGCCTGGGTGCTCGCTTTGCACCTTCTGCGCCGCATCAGCCGCGAGTACGACCGTAAGCTTGTGCGGGACTGGGCTGCCAGAAACGGCCCTGGCGCCGCAGTCGGTCTCAACAACGTTTCGGATGAGTCCAAGGCTTCGTCCGTCACGAAGCTGCGCTCGCGCTTCAACGTATTGAGCACTTCGAGTGGTACATTCACCCCGCCCTTCTTTGCTCAGATTATTCGTGCGCTGATGCACACCGTGGACTTCGGTGCTAGCTATCTGCTGATGCTGATGGCTATGTACTACAATGGTTACATTTTGATTACCATGTGGATCAGTGCCTTTATCGCGTTTTTCCTGTTCTCTTCGGACTCGTCGCACGGCGACCTCACACGCTCGGAAAGCAACTGCTGCTAGGTCGCCTAGCCAAGCCACACACAAATGAAATAATCAAGCTCGGTCGATGATTTTTGCATCCGACGGCTCGTATTTAATGTCTAGCAATAAAATGATCGTAATAGAAATAGTTCGCCACCAAATATGGGATCTGCTCTGACCTTTGATACTGCGACGATTTAGGCCGACCGACCGAACCGAATCAGCAGCAGCCTTTGCCTCAAATGCTACCTTAAGATGGCCAGCGTGTTCAAGCCATCAATTGTCGAGCATCACACAGCGACACAATCTACTGGACCCCAAGATTTGTAGTGACTCGTCGGAACTCCTCACTTCATAGCTTCACTTTTGAGCGCGCACAGGCTTCAACTTCGAGCACACACCTAGTCTTGCTTCGGGGTGCATGGAGATTACCGCTGCAGTCGTCATGCAACCCTTAGTCCCGGCTAGATAATGCAAGCATCCGACCAATAGGCGCGGACTCCTTATCAGAGGAGGGCGTGGTATATGAAGCAGCTGTGGCCTCGACGTTGACAGGCAGCGCGATAGCTAGCTATCGCCTCCGAGTGTTGAAATGAAGTTTCAGCGCTGAAACAGAGTGCGATACCGTGGCCAGGCATAGGTGGTAACGCTAAAGGTGGAGCTGTTCTATGGGTCAACGACGGCCGGCGACCCGGTTACACGGCGGCCGTGATGTACTTTCTCTGGAATGTATCTATCTAAGAGGGTGGAAACGTGAACGGGTTGGTCGAACTACTGTTGGCTGGTTTTAGATCCAAAAGATTGACGCCCGTAGCCGTGTGTTTTCCCAGGCCTTTCATGTTGCCACATTCCACGTGGGGCACAGCTCCACCCCCAACGCGGGCGGGTATGGGCGGTTTCCCGCGGGGTAGGCTGCGTGTGCTTGGTGGGGGCCCGCCGACCTCCATGGCTGGCTTGCCTCGCTTTGCTAAGCAAGCCCAGCCTTGGCTGACCCCACGCAAAAAGTACCGCTAGCTCGGGTTGCTTAGGCAACAGAGGCTTCCAGCACGCCATTTGACTAATATATGACAGAAGGCAGGTATTGCTCAACTAAATGTGGGGTAATGCATCGACCCCGCTAGAGCACAGAATTTCTGGGCTCATACAGGACGAGTTTCTAACCATTCGAAGCAACGCTTGCATATATGGAGTATTAGAGGGCAGGAAAATTTTTTCTGTGGTGATTTGGGCTGACTTCGTACTTCTGGTATAGTTTGCAGGCACTTGTAGCGGCCAAGTATCATGGAACGTGCCGGTGACGTAATGCGAGGGTTGGGTTGCGCAAGAGCACCCCGCATTTTCAGGAGCCTTTTTCACTGACCCTTGTTGATCTGCAGCGGTATAAAACCCATCGCTGACACCCTCGCTCGTCCAACATCAGAAGCGAAAGGATAACGCCCTTCAATCACACAAGGCGTCTTTAGTATGGTTTTCCGTGGAAGAGGCGGCCTGGGTAATCACGTTGCATCTAGCAGCGAGCCTTTGCAGGTTCCCGTGAGTCACGCACCCATTCAACACATCTCGTCGCCTCAGCACCGTTTCCGTACTGGTCGGGGCGGCTTTGGAAACACTGTCCAAGCATCACAGACCCGATTCACGACCCCAGAAGAGTATCTGCGGCAAGTGCAGGTCGACTCAGCAGAGCCTGCCCGTTATATGATTGGTCGTGGAGGCATGGGAAACCATGTCCGCAAATACTCTAGCGGCTCGTCGAGCTCAAGTGATAGTAACCTGGAAGGCGAGGAGACGGTGATGCCGTACACATCTACTCCTGGTTTGAAGCCCAAACGGACGTCTTCGTCACTTTGGCAGCGGGCGCGGCCCACATGGACGCGCTGATATTATTTATTGCATGTAACGAACACCAAAATTGCATTACTATCTTATTTATCCGTCTAGTCTCGTTACAGCTTACTCTGATCAATAGCTAGCTCACTGGTGGACGCATTCAGAAGATCCTTGTTAGATGATGATACGCTACACGCGGCCAGGTCACATCTGTAGAAAACTGACGTCTACTAGACGTATAAACGTTCTCAGGACTCCTGCTGTTACATTTCGAATGCTGCGACGCATGCCACCGTGGCCATTGATCTCCTCACATGCCCTAGTCGTGATTTCCCCGCGCGATCGCGCCAACCTGCGTGCCAGAGGATACTCGAAGTTTGAAGTTCCCAAGCATGTACCCCAGCGCATTCACGCTTTCGGATGCAGCTTTGAGAGGCCCCACAGGATTTAATCTTATCTATAGTGCTGCAATTTTATAAATAAATATGTATACAATATGCGGAAACGAGGCGAGAGCCACGCAATGGGCTTGGTGATCCTCAATTGAACTCCTCGTATTCGCCCTCACCCCGTAAAAATGACTTCACCAATCCTTCAAACTCAATTGGATGCTGCGATTTCGCGTTAAGAGTGCTCAGTTGCGGTGTCATCGCGACGCTGTTATCCAGTGCGCCAGCCCACATAAAAGGGGCTACCAGCGACTGATCATCAGTGAACGGGCTCTCTGAAGGTGGTGACGGGCTTCGAGCTGCAGAAACTTGCATCGACACAGAAGGTGCGAAAACCGGCGACGACGTTTCGCGTAGAAGGACAGCGGCGTCGCCACCGGGTTGGAAGAGTCGCCCACGGTGCACGGATACCAGCATCCACTTCGGTGCCAGCTCTACCAGGTTTGGGATGATGTGGTCCCAGTATTCCCAGAAAACCTTCGCCATGACACTGTCATGGCTATCCGAAAGCTCCCTGAGCATTTCCAGATAGGATGCCAGTTTTGCACGTAGAGCCCCTGCGCTAACCTCACCTAGCGCAGCGTGAAATGAGCGCCGGCGCGAGCCTGCGCTCTTACCAGGCGATTCTGCTTGCCGGATGTTATCCTGCTCCTGCAAACGCTTCCACTGAGAAACTATCTCAGGGGGCACATTTGCGTTTGCGTGATCAGGATGCTGCGCTACCTCAGCGGCCTCGACAACGCGCCAGAGCAAGTCAACGCATTGGGAACGTGCTGTTACGTCCTCTGACGGACAGAGAACGCTGCGCAAAATTGGGTGCTGCATCGAGACCTCCTTCACGCGAGCCAGCGTAAAGGGACCTCCCCCAGTGCCTGCACCGCTACTCTGGCCGCCATCTGAGTTTGCGGGTGAGATAGGTGTGAGTTTTTGAAGAGAAGTCATTGAGCCTAAAGCGCAACTCGCGGCGCTAAACGACAGTCGGTGGCGAGCTGGGACCCGAGTGACCAGGCTACAGATGATGTGGCAGTAACAGACACAAGTTTAATGCCGGGTCAACGATAGCCAACAACTCGAATGCCTCGTAGATACTACCAGACTTTGAGCGAGTGCTAGACTCGAATTTCGGGGACGTGCTTTATAAACTGCCGCACGAAGGAAATGGACGGCAGGTCGTTGTCTCAGGCGTCACCGCGGGTTGTTTACGCAGAAAAGAGTTCACGTAGCTCCGTTACCTCCTTGCAAGAATAGGCTTTCCTTTCTTATTATCTACACCGACAATGTGAGGTGCAGGGCGTGGCAACTCTAGCGATCTGAATCAGGAACCCGAGGGTAGGAGGCGCGTCGGCATTTAAGTACCAACTGCGCCCTACTGGTCATCATGCGGGCTTGCCCTTTATCGTTGCAGGTCCTTGCATATCCGCGTCAAGTGACGCAGTGCCTTGCGTCTAGGGCTGTTCCCCGGATTCTAAATATGTCGATCCGCTAGACGCTAAATGATGGTTCTCACGCATTGAGTGTGTACATACCTGCCAGTGTGACACTAAAGTACCCTGCTATTGGCTGCTCTTACTGCTTGTTCATGATTTTGTACGAAAGGCGGCGCTGGGAAGTTGCTGCACCAATCGCGCGACCCGGGGTTGAGCCTCTCGGCGCTGCAGGAAAGTAATCGCGTCTCATGCAGAACTTTGCGGGGTATGCCTGACTGTTTCGAGTGAGAGTTTCCTGCGAAATGCTCTCACCCTGGACATAAATTTCACTGAAATCACCTGAACGCTGTCTATTAGCAGGTTCTCATGTCTCCATCCTCTCGCACCCATTGCTTAAAGCACAAAGCGGGCGCCCTTGTGGTTGCTAGAGCACAGCTCCGGCCATATCGGGTTCGGGGCTAGGGTGCGTTCACATTGACCGCCGGCGCCGTCGGGCGCTTTTCGCGGGGAAGGGCAAGGCCCCTGAATCCGCAGCAAGCGCCTTGACAGATGCGTGTAACTTTAGTAAATAACAACCTAAGCTCAGGGTCGTTTGACCAAGATTTATGCACACAATATACCCAATATTTCATGGTACGTAGACCAACTATGATACCTAATGATATGTTCGCCCTAATGCTGTCGACCTGGCCAGAAGTACAAGGCCCGCTAGCATGCCGCAAGGTTTGAAACAGGGCCGAGCGTCACATGAAGGCACCTTTGCGGAGTAAATCCGTTCCGCCCAGGCATGACTTGACTATGCTGACTCATGATCATGCATTGATAAATCAGCGTACCTCGGGAACTCGGGCAAAATTGCAGGCGTCTGCAGGCTTCTGTGGCCGACGCATAGTGGCCGCATATCGTTTGCTAAAGAGCAATGCACGCGCCAGGGCGCCGATCGCTATGCCGATCAGCCCATTATTAGTGCGGGGAAATGCCTCAAAAATATTCTAACAAACCAGCCGTGGGCTCGCGGCTTTCCGAACCGCTGCGCCTCCCTGCTATATACGCATCTTACGGTAGAATGGTACTATTCAATCGATGAGTCTATCGATGGGTCAAAGGATATTCGATCCTGAGCTTTCGTCTGGTCAATTGCGAGGCTGGCTAGGGTGCCCTTGCCGCCGGACTCACCTGCAGCCAAAGATAGCCAAGTTCTAGACATCGCGGCTGCACCGACCGTCGATCCTGAATTGTGGGCGTTGGCCGCCTTAACGATCACATAAGCACACTAAGATGGAAGCGCTGCCACAGCTGTGCAAGGCCGATCATGAAACTTCGCGCTAGATTCGAACGATTTAGCGACTGATGATTGATTAAGCTAAGATCTTTCAACTCTAAAAGTAGTGTCCACAGCATGGTTTTACCCAAACGCTCATTAGCCAATGGCCGTGCGCAGAGTTTAGGAATATGCTGTTCGGAGCCGAGCACAGCCGAAGCGAGCTCAAGACTCCCTCAATCTCTGATCTGTCGACAGGGCCGTCAATAAAAGCTTCACACCTATATAGTCCACCTCCACACGAGTGCCGAAACGCCTGGCTCCAACGACCAGAAACCCGGCCGCTTTCCCCAGACGCAGATCACTGAGGTCAAAAAAGTTTCGCTGCCGGGTCTTATGAGAGACTCCCAGCGCAGGGTAAGCCCTAGCCACTGCTCAAGATTCTCTGGCCCACCTTTGAACAAGCAGCGCGAATCCCAAGTGGCCCTTGCCCAGAAATATTTCCTACACCACGGCCACCAGACAAATACCAAGCACGTAAACTTGTTGAGCTTCCTTATGGCCGGAAAATCGAGCAGGGGTGTGCGATCGAAGCCTGCCAGTTTCCCTGTCAAACAAAAACCCACGAATGTGACAAAATCAGCCGACTCTGCCCTTGACATTCCTAAAGTCCTTCGAAGGTTGGCAGATAACGACCGCGCCGTTCGAGAGCAAGCTCTAGCGGCAGTGAGTGCCTTCGTCTCAAGTAACAAGACATTCACGGATGAACAGCTGCAAAAACTGTGGAAGGGCTTGTATTACGCCATGTGGCATAGCGATAAGCCTCTTGTGCAGCAGAAATTGGCAAGCGAACTTGCTGGGTTGGTGCCGAAGCTGCGCTCCAAAAATTTCTGGCGCTTTGTGGACGCATTTTGGGCCATTATGATCCGTGAGTGGCACTCCATTGACCAATATCGTGTCAACAAGTTTTATTTATTAGTTCGCTTGTTTTTGCGTGCAATCCTACAGCGCATGATGGACGAGGCTTGGGAGGACGCGCTCGAGCCCTACAGAGCCAGCATTGCCGGATCCGTAATGGAGCCTGAAAATGCGAGAATCCCACATGCTCTCCGGTTGCACTTCGCAGATATTTATGTGGATGAGCTCGAGAAGGTATTTGGTGACGCTGATACTGATGACCTCCCGATCGCGCAACTCCTTCAGCCTGTGTTGGACTTCGTGAGCACAACAGAGTTCAAGATGTGCGCCACCGCCGCCAAAGAGAATATTCTCGCAGACCGGCGCCTAATTGACTGGAATTATGTCTCGGTTTACACACCGAAAACCATCGACAAGCCTAAAGGAGCCGATGGCGACAGCGAGAGCGATCTGCACATAGCAGGGTCAGGGGACAGCGACTGGGAGGGCTTCGAGTAATCATAGTACATATTACCATCTGGTTTACTATAGTCTAGAGGAACATCAGTGTGAAAGACACCAGCGAGGTGGGCATGCCAGGTCCCGCTGATCAGGGAGATAAAAAATATGGTGTCGGTACAGATGGCAAGAGGGTTGAGCTCTCTATCCCGAAGTTCCTCAAAAGTGAGCCATGGTACGTTGAAACTTCGAATTCGAAGGCCAAACGGCAGCGCACAGACCAATCGCTGGCGAACTCTGTCGCACAACGTGACGCGGCTCCTGCACTGGTTATCCGGGGTCCCGCATCTGCCCAGGCTGACACCGGTGGTGGCAAACCCGAAGCAACGTCGGCCGCGAACGCGAACTCAGCTTATGGGAGCGGCGCATGGGAAGAAAAGCGCGATATATACAACAATTACGACGCCGAAGAATATGCCCGAGTGGTGGACTCGTTTCAGACTCGCACACAGCAGTCGGCTGCACCTGTTGGACGTGATGGAAAAATTGTGGACCCTTACTCACGCGTGGTAGCTACACCCTCGGCACGCGACATAAAAGATACTGCATACTACTTGAAAGAGTTCGGAGGCGAGGACCTCGACTTTGAAACGAGTTCACAACAGGTTACGACTCTAAAGAGGGACGAGTCCACCACAACTCACAGCACGAGAGTCGATATCCCAGCATCGCCGTCGAGGACAAAATTGGCGCTTGGACTACGGGAAGATATATATCGCCGGGATCATAGCACAGTTTATGGCTCATACTGGGGCGACGGTCGTTGGGGCTACAAATGCTGTAAGCAATTCGAGTTTGACAGTTTCTGCACAGTCCCTGATCGGCCGACGCGGCGCCCGCCCTAAACGCACTGGAGTCAAAATCACCGATAGCGACTCTCGCATCATCAGCACCAGCAGAGACTCGTCCGCCTTTTTTGACAGTTCTCCTCAAAAGAAGCTCGCATCCTATTTATAATTTACACGACAACGGTCTCGCGGCGAACCGGCGCTCCAGCTCATGGCGATGCATTATGCTGTCCTTCAAAATTGCCCGGCTGCATGATGGCAGTCTCACCTGCACGCCTGCACCCTTGGGAAGCATGGGGCGACTCGCATCGTCGATCCGCCAGTAGATCGGCAATTAGTGGTCACTGGTTCCTAAGGGGCCATACAAAATGCTCGATACGAGACAGTATGTAAGTTATGGTTTCTAAGATTGCGAAGGCAGTTCTACGACGTTGATATACCTATCTCTGATAAGACCATACCCGCCTGCTGTGCGTCTGAGCCATGTCGGCGTGTCATGAGGAATGCATGCAATTAGTCAGTTACGTGTGCACCTTGTGGGCGCTGGGTTGCAGCTCACATTCGAGTTGAAGTTGACTTCTGCATTCAGCCGCTGCTGTACCCGACATTGCCGATTTGATTCTCTGCGTATCGTGACCTCCGCCAGCAGAGGTATGAAGTACGGAACTGAGCTGGCACGGCGTTCTGTTCCCGAATGGCGAGCCCACAATATACTGTACAACGACCTTAAAGACGAAATTAAGCTTGTGACAAGCAAGCAAGTCCCTCAGAAAGCACATGACAAGCTCACGGCGTGCTTTAACGATGAGTACAATAATGTTAGCCTCTTCGTGAAGTCAAAAAACGGTGAAATTGACTACCGGATTTCCCGGTGCGAAAAGCTGGTCGATTCGATTGCCCATATGGACGAGCTATCGACGCCCACGAGCGCCAGCATAAGTTCCATGGCGGCTAGCACTTTTCCACAGTCGCCGTCACCTCGAACTGTGCCCGTTCCTGCGCTCCCGGGGTCGGCGCCCGACCAGCAACAGGCACAGCAACGGGAAGGCTTAGTCTACCAGTTGCATCGTGAAATTTCCCGACTGACGCGTGATATCCAACAGCTGTCCCGATTCATAGGTGTTCAGCATACAGGTTTCCGCAAGCTGATCAAGAAGTATCGCAAGTGGTCATGCGACCCTCAGAAATTACTTGACTTCGAACGGCAGCTGGAGGGACCGGACTCGTTTACGCACGTAGACTTCACCCCGCGATTCCTTGAACTCTCGACGCTCTATGACATGGTACGGTCCAACAAGTTCAGGAGTATTGACGCCCTTCGCGCCGAGCTGGCACACGGTAGCGCCGCCACACCAGATAGCCAGCAGCTCTCGCGGGCCGATAGACTGCTTCGGTTTGACACAAATTTGATCAGCGCCGTAGGCCAAACGGTGCGCATGTGGGTACATCCCGATAACATCATGGAGCTGAAAGTGCAGCTCCTCAAACACATGAATTTGGTCTCGGATGCGTCCGAGGAGCACCAGCACAATCTGTTCACGTTCCTCGACACTAAGTCGTATCACTACGCGCAGAGCCGTAATGCCCCTGGTTGCCTGCTCAATGTCACTCTATTCCGCGACGATGACTCTGATGCAGAAACATCTGCTACTGTCCTCTGTGCTCCTACTGGCGGTCTTCGCAATTTCACGGTCATGGAACTCTCTCCGGATTTGGAGAAGACGCTCCGAGAAGGGAAACTTCGTCCCGAACAGGTCGAAGGTGAGCAAAATTCGCACTCCAAGCTGGCACTTAGCTGGTATCTTAGTCGTGAAGTCGCTCCGACTACGAAGGTGAAAACTACCCGCGTTCGTTTCAATCTCCAGGAAAAGCAGCGCACCCCAGAGACCGATCCCAAAAAAATTTGGGCTGCTATCGATAGTGACGTCGTTGTTCAGGATGCGTCCGAGAGCCGGTTTGCTAACTTCCCGTATTCTATCCTTGAGATCAAGTGGTCGGATGACGAAAGGCCGGCCTGGCTCAACGAGCTCACTCAGTCCCACCTCGTACACACAGTATCGACTTCATTTGGCCTTGACAAGTACGCGCTTCTGGTCAAGTATCCAAGCATTTTTGTCGGAGTACCCAGCTGGATGCAGACCCTTGAATCCGGCGAAGACATCCGTCGGGCCGCTAAGTCGACGACCGGTGGCCGTGATAGCCAACGGAATTCAATTAAGAGTATTCACAGACTGAACAAAAAGATGAGTCACGGAATACTCCTAAATGATGCCAGTCGTAGGCAAGACGGTGGAAGTGACGACAGTTCGGTGAATGGTGGCAGCCGTTTCCGTTATTGGAACGAATTTGACCACCCTGACGATGATGACAATGGCGATGCCTTCGCTGTATTCATTGACGGTGAAAACGAGAGCCTACAGCGTGCCCGCACTGCGGAGAAACTGTCGCGCCCGATCGTTCAGTTCAGCAAGCAGGTACGCCGCAGCTTAACGCGAGTGCGCAATTTTTTGGGCATGGAAGACTCACTTACTGAGCTGAGTCTCAGTAGCTCGCATTCTCCGGCGAGCAGCGAGACGCAAAGTCTCTTGAGCAGCGAGCTGTTCGATCACGGAGGGCGGTATTCACCCCGGCTTCGGGCGGCACACAGCGGTTATGAATCCTTTCCGGACTCTGACGTGGTTGACTCAAAACGAGCCAACAACGATCTCGTACTACAGTTTGTGACCTTTTTGTGTTACGGCCTGGCTTTGTTTGTGACCGTTGCAGGATACGCCATTATTCTCAGCGACAATGTCGACCTGCTCGTGGCTGGGATCAAGGCAGTAATAATTGTCGGTTTCCTGTTCAGTATGGTTACAACAAGCCTCAGCACCTACGTATTTTACCTTCGTGAGCATACGGGTTGGGGTGGCGAGGTCCTAGTGCACGCAGCCTTGCTCACAATCATCTGCGCTGATGTCGGTGGCATCGCCTTGCTCTTGGCCAACTAAAGGTGGCCATGCACATTAACGCTCAGGCCCGATTATTATCAACTATGAGTTAATGACCACATAATATATACTACGCCCAGACGAGTTTCACCAATGAATGGCTCAAGTCCACTGATCGCCACGTCGATTCGGCTATTCAGTTCCAGGGTTTTTGCCGAACTTACGGAGGCACGCGCTTTCGCCAATCTCATCATACTCTGCCTTCGTCACGATCCAGTTCTTGATATCCTGCAACTGGCCAAGGTTTGAGCCACCCTGCCATGCGTAGAGCTCTGGGTTTTCTGGGAGCTGTACGCGTACCGGAACATTCTGGGGTGCTAGCTTGCGTACCTCAGATTCAAATCGTTCACGGAAGTTTGGCAGCCGAGAAGTGCCACCAATAAGCACTATGTTGGCCCACAGCAATGCGCGAGTCTCCTCGGGCGCTGCATTTATGCTCTGGGCTACCGCCTCCGGAAGACCTGCTTGTTCAAGCTCGACCTCTACTGGGGCATACAGTGCTTCGGGAACATTAAAGCGCTCGTTGCCGAGTAACAATACCTGCTGCTCGCCTTGTTTCTTGAGGTAGCGAGCCTCACTCAGGTCAGCGAGTGTGTGGCCTAGTTTGTCTGTTTGATGGTCCGGGAGCACGTAACCGACGTCAAAAATGTGCTTATTACGACGCCACTTTTCAAGATCACGCTTGTAGTCTTTCGACACGAAACAGATTTGCTCCTTGACAGTATTTATGATGAAGCTCTCATCCATCATGTTATAGTACCTGAAAGAAATTGTCTCCTTCAACAAATTGGTCAACATCTTGCCGCCCACATCCACGCGCCGAACAGCGCGATATTGAGTCTCACCACGCAAGACAGGAACAACTGTTGTCGCATTGTAACCGCTGTCGACAATAAGCGAACAGTCATAAGGCCGTGACCTGTCAGTCGCATTCATAGTATCACCCTCAAATAAGCGCCTCAGATCGTTCCACACAACCAGCGATTGCGGGCTTGCCCGTCTATACCCTGAAAACTCATATTCCTCGAATATAATCTGGTCTGTGTTCACCGTGAGATCTGCTAGCGTGTACGGCATCTCGGTCAAAATCAGCGTAGTATCAGCCGGTGTGACGGGCTGGCCCAACGTGCAATCATCGTCAAAAATTGAATCCCAAATAACCTTTTCTGCCTCCCAAGAGACCAGGTGGCCACGATCGATTGGTCTTCGAAATTGAAGGCCGGCATAGTCTTTGATCTCGCGAAAAGAGTTCCCCACATAAACTCTGCGGTCGCGGGACCTGGTTAATGAATTATGAACCAGTGTAGGACTCGTGCCCGCAAATCCTACTTTGATGTTGTAGCCGCCATTATCCAGGACTAGCGTGGGCATGCAGTGGCAGAAAGTTGCTCCAAATCAAGTCCAGACACAGATGTTTCACGAGGCGCGTTGCGACCCAAAGCTTGGAATACTAACTCCTGGTTCTCTAGTGTGGGCTTTACTAAGCCCGAACATTTGGAGTCTCAGCCGCAGTGCAGCTGTAGGCCCACGCGTGATCTGAGCCATGCTTGAGCTCAAGGTTTATCTTAGTCATCATACACGCGTTGTTTACCGCGTTTATGCGCTTGAAGCTTTAGATCAGTTGACCACAAGCGATATCTAACCGATGGCGGACACGTCAATGGAACAGCTGGGAGACCTCTCTCAAGTTGGGCCCGGCACGCCTGATACCTCGGGGGCCTCTGCATTGTCAGAGCATCTCACGCCTCCACTGGCAGATGTCACGTCGACCGTAAAACAAGCCACAACGCCGAGATTGTCGGGGCCTGCGAGCGCGCTAAGTGGTAGCAGACGAAGCGTTACTGGACACTTATCATCGCCAGTGGGGAAGCACGATCTCCTGGGTGGTGGACCAGACGCCAATCGTACTCAGCCCCTGTCTCCCGGCTCTCCGGCTTCGAAGATCGCATCCACGAGCGCGACTCCCCCTAGGCAGAGACTACAGGAGCCTGCAGATTCGATACAAACGCCTTCTCAGCTACCGAGATATCCTGACCACACCACCTCTACTACACCTTCGGGAACAACAGGTGCGTACAAGCGGCTGAGTCCATTATCGCCGTCGCCCTTGAGGTTGACAAAAGCGGCCTCTCCAAGGTCGCAGCAGCCTATCTCCAGCGAGGGCGTTCGTCGACTTGTCATCCGCAAGCTCGTACTTGTGAACTTCAAGTCATATGCTGGAGTTCAGGAGATTGGGCCGTTCAATACCAGCTTCAGCGCCGTGATCGGGCCGAACGGCTCTGGTAAATCAAATGTTATTGACTCATTGCTATTTGTGTTTGGTTTCCGCGCAAACAAGATGCGCCATGGAAAGCTATCGAATCTTATCCACAAGTCGGAGCATCACCCTAATCTACAATTTTGTAGGGTGGAGGTGCACTTCGAAGACGTCAAGGACTTCCCGGATGGCAGAACCGAGGACGTTCCTGATTCAGGCCTCGTAGTTTCACGAACAGTCACTACCAACAATGGCTTCTCGTACGATATAAACGGTCGCCGGTCTTCGCATGCCGAGGTCACGACATTGCTGAAGGGCCGCGGCATTGATCTCGACCACAAGCGCTTTCTTATCTTACAAGGCGAAGTCGAAAGCATTGCCATGATGCGGGCGAAAGCTGAGAACGGCAGCGAGGATGGCCTCCTCGAGTACTTGGAGGACGTCATTGGCACATCCGATTACAAGCCTTTAATCGAGGACGCCGAGAAGGCAGTTGATGATCTGCGCGCGGGAATGGATGAGAAGCAAGGCCGCTTTGATTTCGCCCAGAAGGAGCTTGATGCGCTTGAGAGCAAGCGCAAGGCCATTGAGCAGTATATGATAAATCAAAATCATATTACGCTTTTGAGTTCTTCTCTGCATCAAATACAGAGGTTTCGCAGCCAGAAGCAACTCGACAATAGTAGAGAACTTCTGAGCGGTGCACAGGAGGCTTTGACTGCAGAACAGGAGAAGAACAAGACCACTCACGACACTATGGGCAGCGTCAACGCTCAGATTGAAGATGAATCGCAGGCGCTTACTCACTTGCAAGCTGAACTGAACGCTGTCACGAAAAAAGTCAAGTCCTATAAAGTTCAGACTGTGAAGGTCGAAGAACAGCGTCAACAGGCCGCTAATAAAGCTTCTAAACTTGAGCGTACTGTGCAGGCTGCGGGTGCTGAGATCAACCTGTCGCAGAGCTGGCTCACCGAGCATACAGAAGATGCTAGCCAACTCGAGTCCAGCTTGAGGAAAGCGCACAATGATCTTTCTGAGGAGAGTGAGAAACTAAGCGAAATTCAAGGACGCCTCCGTGAGAAGACGAGGGACATTACTGCCGAAATCGACAAGCTGCAGCTACAGGTGCAACCTTGGCGCAATCAGATTCAAGACAAAGATGCCGAAATGCGCACCGTGCGCAGCGATCTAGATTTCATCCAAAGTCATCAGGCCGAGGAGACTTCGAAGTTCCAGGTCATCAACAGCAGGGCCAAAGAGATCGCTGAGTCTGGCCAGGCCGCTGATAAGCAACTGCGCAAGCTCAAGAAGCAGAGTTCTTCCCTTGATGAAGAGCTCAATCGGGTTGAGGATGCCGCGGGCGAAGCTCAGAAGCGCTTGGAAGAAACTCAGCAACAGCTTGACTCTCTGCGTTCCTCGGTAGCCGGAGCCCATGATTCGCGCAACGCTGCACAGACCCAAAACAAGCTCGTGACTGAGCTACTCAAGCTGCGGGATGAGGGCAAGCTGAAGGGGTTGTATGGGCGGCTGGGCTCGCTTGGTTCCATCGACGCAAAGTATGATGTTGCCATTTCGACAGCCGTGCGTGGCCTTGATGATCTTGTTGTGGATACCGTAGAAACAGGCCAAAAGTGCCTGGACATCTTGCGGCAGCGGAACCTTGGCCGGGCGAAGTTCATTCTTCTCGATAGGCTCCCCAAGCAGAATATGGCGCCAGTTCAAACGCCTGAAAATGTCTCACGTTTATTTGATCTTGTCAAGCCGCGCGATCCGAAGTTTGCGCCAGCATTTTTCTCGGCCATGGGAAATACCCTTGTGGCACAAGATCTCGAGCAAGCAAGGCGCGTAGCATATGGCCGCCAGAGGTTCCGCGTTGTATCGCTGCAGGGCATGCTCGTCGAGATGTCAGGTGCTATGTCAGGCGGTGGTCAGGTCTTCCGGGGTAAAATGGCTTCGCATGCTGTCGAGGAATTCTCACTTGAAGCTTTAGCCAAATTGGAAAAAGAGCTAGCTTCGAAGGAAATGGATCTCGTTGAAATTCGACACAAAGCTCAGGCCCTGCATGACGAGCGCTCAAGGTTGGTAAAAGCCAAGCCAGAGCTGGACATGGAGTTATCGAAGATACAGCTGTCAGTCTCGTCTCTGGAAACGCGTATGAGGGATATCAAAGAGCAGCGCTCGAGTGCCAAGGCGTCCCTATCCAAGCTCATTGAGGCCAACAAGCCCAGGCAGAAAACTGCGGAGGAGCGGCTGAAGACCTTAGGCGAAGAGCGTGAGCAGCTCGTGACAGATTCCAATAGGCTGGAGGCCGCTATTCAGGAACATCAGGAGCGTATTCTGTCCGTTGGCGGTTTAGAGCTTCGCATGCAGAACGCCAGAGTGCAAGACATTCGCGACCAGCTCGATACGTTGCGCCAACGACAAAATGAGACAAACGAAACGCGGGCCAAGATGCTGCAGACCATGAAGAAAAAGCAAGCTGTACGCGATGAGGCAGAGTCTGAGCTTGAAAAGCTTAAAGCTGACATGGAACTGCTAGACTCCAACCTCGTTGAGCGACGGACTGAAGAGTCTCACCTTGAACAAGAGAGCAGTAATCTTTACGGCTCTGTGGCTACAAAACAGGTTCAGGTCGACGATTTGAAAGCTAATCTCGCAGAACTTCGACTGCAAGCTGAAGAAAGCCAAGCTGAAGAGCTTAGACTGCAGCAGGACGTCAAGCGATACGGAGAGGAGGTAGCAAGGCACTCAAACATTATCGATCGCGCTACATCGGAACTTTCATCACTCAGCCTATTCGACGTTTCCCAGGCCCGGGACCTTCGGAAGGACCTTGACCTTGTGAATGGCAGGAGCGAAAATTCCGACATCGTCATGTCGGAATTAAGCGACCATACGCCCGACGAACTGAGGAGTATGGACGTTGAAGAGATCAGGGCCCGGCTAGCTGAGTACGAGGAGCTGTTGGAGGACCAGCGCGTTAACGAGGACGTACTTGTTGAGTACCGTGAGAAGTTCGTCGACTTCAAGAACAGGCGTGATGTGCTCAGTGCGGCCGTGAGCGTATTCAAGCAGAAGAAAGCCGACCATGCCGCGCTTAAGCAGCGCCGACTAGATGAGTTCACGGCCGGATTCGAAAGCATCACGCGGAAACTCAAGGAGATGTATAAACTGATCACTTTGACCGGTAATGCCGACCTTGAGTTCGTCGACTCAATGGACCCATTCGCTGAGGGCATAGCCTTCAGTGTCATGCCACCAGGTAAGAGCTGGAAAAACATTTCAAACCTTTCCGGCGGTGAAAAGACTTTGAGCTCATTAGCTTTGGTTTTCGCCCTGCACCACTACAAGCCGACCCCACTTTATGTGATGGACGAGATTGATGCGGCGCTCGACTTCCGTAACGTGTCGATCATCGCCAACTACATCAAGGAGCGTACACGCAATGGACAGTTTATTGTCATCTCCCTTCGCAGCAATATGTTCGACCTGGCGGACCGCCTTATAGGGATCTACAAGTACGAGAGCATGACTCGAAGCACAACAGTCGAGGTTGCGCCGGCGCGATCCCAGACGCAGTGACTTCGCATCCATATTTATACAGATTCATCCGTCTAAGAGCTTATCACTCAAGGCCTGTCTGTTCAATCGAACGACTGACATTTGTGTACCCCCTTTTCCTATGTAGTGACTGCCGCCCAGCCGCTCGTTAGCTCCCCACCTCGCGCGTTTGGGTTTGTCGTTACCTAATGTCTGGTCGTGCACTGAGACCGCTGGCTCGCGCCGGG
Organism: Wickerhamiella kazuoi; assembly: GCA_030555755.1. Lineage (NCBI taxonomy): Eukaryota > Fungi > Ascomycota > Dipodascomycetes > Dipodascales > Trichomonascaceae > Wickerhamiella > Wickerhamiella kazuoi. The sequence goes on along the minus strand of JANIVI010000062.1, from coordinate 6,730 downwards.
CGCTGGGCTGGGCGGGCCTACTCGAGCAAGCCTGACACGACGCATTTTGGCTTTCGCGATGTCGCGTATGAGGATAAAGAGAAACTAGTTCGCGGAGTTTTTTCGAACGTAGCGGCGAACTACGACTATATGAACGACGCCATGTCGGCAGGCGTGCACCGCCTCTGGAAAGACCACTTTATCGCCCAGCTTGATCCCGGGAAACGTCCCGGCGGAGCGCCACTTTCATTCCTCGATATTGCTGGTGGCACGGGCGATATTGCGCTACGAATTCTGGATCATGCCGCAAAGGAGCACGGCGATCACGAGAGCCGCATGATCATATCTGATATCAACCCAGAGATGTTGGGTGAGGGTGTGAAAAGGTTTGACAAGACGCGCTACAACCGCAGTTCGCGTCAAGGCGAGCGGGTGAGCTTTCTCGTGCAAAATGCTGAGACGCTCGACGACATCCCCGACAACTCTCAGGACCTGTATACCGTGTCATTTGGCATTCGCAATTTCACAAACATTCCCCGGGCCCTGGAGACGGCGTATCGCGTCCTCAAACCGGGCGGCATCTTTGCTTGCCTGGAATTTTCCAAGGTCACCAATCCATTGCTCGCGTCGGCCTATTCGGCCTACTCTTTCAATATGATCCCGCTGCTGGGCCAGGTATTGGTCGGTGACCGCGACTCGTATCAGTACCTTGTGGAGAGCATTGAGCGGTTCCCCGACCAGGACACATTTGCCGACATGATTCGGGCTGCAGGGTTCCAGACAAACGGTCTCGGCTACGAGAACCTGACCTTTGGCGTCGCGGCCATCCATACAGGCATCAAGATCCCTGCTGAAGCTCCGCCTGCGGCTTCCAACGCAGAATAAAGTGTCGTAAACATCGCAACGCAAGGAAAACTAGTTGTACATAAAAGGTCAATACGTATCGCCCATCGAGCAAGACTGGAGTATCTCAATGGTCTGTCTGTAAAGATATTACGGGCGCTAGCACCTACTCAATTTACATTTATTTGAACACCTTAACGACGTCCTGGAGCTTAGTGGGCTCCTTGGCCTTCTCGTTAATAGAGCCAAAGACAAGCTGTCCCGTAAGCTTCCAGGTCTTGGGGACGTTCCACGTCTTCGCAACGCCGGCGTCGATCAGGGGGCTGTAGTGCTGCAGGTTGGCACCAATCTTGTCCAGAGCCAGAGCGTTCCAGATGTGAATGCTGACGGCACCAGTAGTGTGCGCAGCCCACTCAGGGAACTTCTCAGCGTAACGGGGGAACTTCTCCTGCATGCCCTTGATGATCTCGTCGTCCTCGAAGATCAGCACGGTACCGTAGGCGGCGCCGAAAGCCTGCAGCTTCTGCTCGGTCTGAGCCCAGCCCTCGCGGTCACCCGAAACGGCGTACAGAGCATCGCGAGCAATGCCGTTCCAGAGCTTCTCCTGGTTGTCACCGAAGAGAACGATGGCACGGGTGGTCTGCGAGTTGAAGGCCGAGGGGGTCGACGCAATGATGTCGTCAACGACCTTAACAACCTGCTCCTGCGACAGAGGGAAGTTCTGCTTGCCCAGGTTGTAGATGGTGCGGCGAGGGCTCAGGGCCTTGACGTAGCTCGAAGACATTTTTGAGTTGACTAGGGTGGGGTCCAATGGAGCGATCCAGCCGCTTATATTGTTGCGAGGTGCCCCAGGTGGTGTGCTCCCGCGCAGCTGCAGCTGCAGCTGCCGTGCATGGGTGGTTGGGACCCCTGCTTGCTGTCGGCCACAGCCTGCCGGCAGCCAATTATATGTCGGAAACGGGTGGGGTGTTTGGTCTCACCCAGATGTCATTGAGGAGATCAGGCTAATCTTTCTCTACTTATAGAATAATAGCGCGCTTATTTTGTCGGCGAGTATCGTTTTCGCGGCATTGCAATAGAGGACCATCTTCCGCATCTCCGGGGCTCCACGGCTGCAGGCCCAGCCCCCGGCACTTGGGGACGCTTACAAATCTACTCGCAGATTAGTTTCTAAGAAGCTTCACCGGAGTGCCGACTTTGTCCGCACCGCTGACAATCTGTATAAACAATCGCGGAATTAGGACATCTGGCCGTCTTTTCGCGAGTAATGATTTAATATAAGAGATTCGGCTTCTATTTCTGGCGTCTTTCTCGGGCCATTATAGGGCGGTAGCGGCTTGCCGAATTGGGAAGCTCAGCTCATCCGTAAGCTGACGCAGTATCCTGGGTTCGGGTGCTGCCTCGGCGAGTGACGTGGCGCGGGCTGGGTGCGCACGTTGCGATCTGATCTTCGCCTGCTGCAACGTACTGCCAAGGTGTTTCTGTCAGCTTGGGTGATGATGCCTGCCTGGATGGACGCAGGCTACAGCAGAGCGAGATCTGGGCAAGGAACAAAGGTGGTGCGCGGGCAGGAGGCATGTCCGCCTGAAGTGATGGCGGAGCTTGATAGAGTCTGCCGATGCGCTTGCTCTTGCGAGCCCATGTGCACACAAAGCGCGTGAGCCTTTCGCAACATGGGCCGCTGAGGGTCATGCGGATAGCGCAAGGTCACGCGCGGCTTCTCTCTGCGAGTCGCACGGCGCGTTTGGGCCCTGGCATCCCCTCACCCTTCGGAGACAGCCCCGAGGCAGATGACGGCGGTTCGGCAGGGGCTAAAAAAGAAAATGGAAATGCAAACGACACACGAGCTCGCATGCGGGATATCGGATTCAAGGCCGGCGAAACGGGAGCCGTCATGCTAGCAACACTCGTCATGCTTGGACTGGCTGGCCTCGCCTACCATCGCGGGTACCGCTCGCACACAATACGCAAGATGTCGAGTGCATTTGACGGGAGTGATCCCATTATGGAGCTAAAATTGAGCACAAGCTCGCCAGCGGACGAGGATTGGGTGTCTCGGAACCAACAGGCTCTTGTGGATCAGGTTGTCGCAGGCGATATCCGGGGCCGCTACTATGTATTGTTTGGCGAAAAGGGCACAGGCAAAACGTCAATGCTGATTGAGGCCATTAAGAAAGTTCAAGGTCGCAACGTCGTGGTGATGGAGGCGCACGCCGACCCCGAGATCTTTCGCATTCGCATGGGCAAAGCCTTGAACTTTGATTTTTTTGAAGACTACCTTGGCTCGCTTTTTTCAATACGCGGTCCCCGCGAAAATACGGCCATCTTGGATATTGAACGCGCAATTAATGTACTTGAGTACGTAGCCGTTGACCGGGTAAAGCGCGTCAAACGGCCGTTGGTGTTTGTGATCAATAATGCACACCTCATTCGTAACGACGCAGACGGCAATGCTATCGTCGAACTGCTTCAGCAGAAGGCCGAAGCTTTAGCGAGCGCAGGTCTGGTTACTTTTGTTTTCAACAGCGACGACTATTGGCTCTACGAGCGCCTTAAAAGGCTCGGTACGCGCATGGAGATGGTCTCGGTGAGCGACTTTACGCGCCAAGAGAGCTACCAGGCCATCCGACGTATCCGCCGCCACACTTTTGGAGAGGGCGTTGATGACCAGACGGCAGATATGATCTATCGCCTTGTCGGCGGTCGTGCTCAGCACCTCGCGGCTGTGGCAAGCAAACCCGACATGGTAAAGGCTTGCCATGTGCTCATCGACAGAGAGAAGCAGTGGTTCCTCAATCACTGCGCGCTACTGGGTGAGGATATGGACGATGATGTGATGGAGTACGGAAAGTTTTCGTCGGCCGCGATGGTCTTGGCTCGCGCTTTCGTGCGCATGGACGAAGCCAACCCTATGCCGCGCACGCCTGGCGGACAGATTCACCTGCCACGCATTCCTCTGTGGCGTGCACGGCAGATCATGACCCGACCTGATTATATCCAGCAGTATGACAACCTGAACTTTTTCACATTGGATGACGATTCCAAAGTGAAACCAGACTCGGTCGTCATGATGCATGCATTTCGCGAGATCGCCAGTATGCCTGGGTTCAATGAGCTGCTCGAGCAGACTCTTGACCGTGTTTCGGCCATTGAGAGTCTGGGTCGCACGCGCGAGCTTGTCTTAAAGGACCTAGTGCTGAACTCCAAGTACCTCTTTGAGAACAACCGAATGAGCATCGAGCAGCCGCCCGAGGAGGGAGGAAACGATGACGACGAGCAAGGGTGGCTTTTAGACCGCAAGGATCGCTTCTACTGGAAGGGCCGGCATAGCCATTTTGAGGTGGCTGCGCAGGAAGACGAAAAAACCGACGCTGACCGCAGCTGAGGGCATTCAAACGCCAGGAACTAATTTACAGAAACAATGTCCGTAGAAGCAGCTCGCGCTCTGATAAGTGTACACTTGGTGAGCTCTCAGCTTCCTTTGCTCGAGCAGTGAGCTCTCGCAGCAGGGCATCGCGTTCCGCCGAAGACTTCTTCATAAATAGCGTGTACGCGCGGTAGAGCTTCTCTTTTTCTTTGTCAGGGAGCTGCGTATTAAGAAAACGCTGGTCTTTGCGCAGCTTGCGTTTGAACTCCACATAGAACAACGCTGGTTTGTGCTTCTCTTTTATGAGCGCAACATACTCTTTGACAGAGTAAGAAATACCTAGCTCGCTCTGGACATTGGCAATGACGTTTTCACCTTGGACATCAGAACTTTCAGGCTGTGTATTGTTCAGCCGGGCTTCAGCAGCCCAACCGTCGTACAGGGTGTGTCTTCGCTCGTTCGTCTCGACGGCTTCGTAACGCTCATCGTCTATCAAGCGATCCCGTTGTGCCTCCCACGGAAGAAATGGGTTAAGATTGCTACTCTGCAGTAAATCGCGGAACAAAGAAGGATCCTCCGCTACACCATCCCCGTCAAGGTCTAGGTATGCGTTCTCGGCGGCCGTATCGATCTGACAACCTGTACTAGCGGTTAGAGGCGAGACGTCATGTTCGGCCGTCTCGCCCTCATAGCCTGTGCCTGGATCCGCCGAAATCACGACATCATCTAGCGATTTCCTTGAATCTGCCGTACCGCTTTCAGTGTATTCGTTGGGCGCTGTTTGCTCGCCTTTATTTAACGAAAGATCGTCATCTGCCGACTCCGCATCGGGGGACCAACCCCGTGCCCTGGCTAACAGGACCAAGAGGGCGTCGTGATCCACGCCACTAAGGTCGCTAGTACTCGTGCCGGTAGCAGGCTCGTGTACGAAAAAGCGCTCGCGCGTCGTAATTACCAGCAGCCGGCCGTCCGGCAACGGCCGCCCCAGGACCGGTGTCTCTGGCACCGTCATGGCCTAGCCCGGGCGGCTTAGTGTGTGGCCGGGAGCGTGGGACCTCAGGGCGTGGCACGACCACCGAAGGGACAAGGGGCGAACTCCCAGCCGGCGGCGGTGGCACACCTCGCCTCCACACCCTCACACAGCCATGTCTCGGCGGTACGACAGCAGAACCACAATCTTCTCGCCTGAGGGCCGGCTGTATCAGGTGGAGTACGCTATGGAGGCGATCTCGCATGCAGGCACGGCCCTCGGTGTCTTGGCCAAGGACGGCATTGTTCTTGCCGCAGAGAAGAAGGTTACTTCGAAGCTGTTGGAACAAGACACGGCAGCCGAGAAGATGCACGTATTGAACAAGAACATTGTGTGCGCCGTCGCCGGCATTGACAGTGACGCCTCCACGCTGGTTGCGCGGGCGCGTGGCATGGCCCAGAACTACCTCGCTACCTTCGACGAGGAAATTCCCGTTGACATTCTTGTCAAACAGCTGTGCGACGCGATGCAGGCGTATACACAGTACGGTGGCCTGCGTCCCTTCGGCGTCTCCTTTATCTATGCCGGCTGGGATGATGTTTCCGGGTTTCAGCTTTACCAGTCGAACCCGAGTGGCAACTACTCTGGATGGCTGGCCACCAGTGTGGGCGCCAACAACACGTCTGCCCAGACGCTCTTGAAGCAGGAGTACAAAGAGGAGCTTGATCTCAATGCGGCCTGCGAGCTGGCTCTCAAGGTCCTGACGAAGACTATGGATAGCGCCACTGTTAACTCGAACAAGATTGAGTTCGCGACGGTGGGTCGTGCACCTGATGGTAATGTCCAGTACACTATTTGGACGCCTTCAGCAATTGATGCTCTTATCGAGAAGACGGAGGTTGCGAAACCAGAATCTGAGCGTTCTGCTGCGAACCGTTGAGCATTCGTTCCAGTGGCCTCTCTTATTTACATAGACGGCTGAGCCGTTGGTTGCACGGTTAAGATCCAAGCAGTTCACGGGCAGCTCTATGGCAAACGCTCCGGTCGTGTGAAGAATCAGTAGGTCCGTAATAGCTGATATGCAGCTTGATATTGTGCGACACATATTTTATGCGCATTTGTACTGATCATGTAATGATTTGAAATACCATGTTCGAGCCGATAAGTGCTACAGCCTCGCCATATCCACGCTCATATCAAGTCTTTTCGTGTCCCTGTGGCAATCTGAAGCGGTCTCTTCGCGACTTCCGAAGTTCGTCCCACTTAGCTTCGCGACGTCAGCATGTCGACGGGCTCGCTCACGGTCAACAAGGGTCACTTACCCGTCGGCTATGTGACGCCACCCTTTCCGTCACTATCGCTTAGAATTATCTCTGGCAATCCATATCAAGTGCGCTATCTTTACAGCACCTGGGACATCTGGCGTTTCACTGTCTACTGGTTCCTTATCCTTTCGGTAGGGGTACACCTGACCGCCGCCGGCGTTGCTGCGGTAATGTACCGCCGCCCGCTGGGTAGTCTGGTGATCCTTTTGACTTATTGTATACTCGGTGCTGTATTTGCCTTTGCAG
>JANIVI010000061.1:0-28312 GCA_030555755.1 Wickerhamiella kazuoi | reverse complement strand
GCGCGTCGCGGAAGGTTAGGGACGCCTAAGGGCAACAGCCGCGTGCGCCGGCGCGGGCTCCTCGGGCCCCTCCGGCAGCCATAAACTCGCCTTCTCCTACGAAGAGCGCAACGCGCGGCTGGCCGAGCGCGGCGTCGGCGACGTGTACCCTCTTCTCGGAAGCGTTCGGCATGACCTCGGCGGCGAGCCGCTGCCGATTGGCGACGTCCTCGAGCGGTGGGCCGGGGTCGCGCACACGCCCGGGCCGCCCGAGACGCAGCTCGTGCAGACGTGCGGCCGCATCACGGCGGTGCGCCGCTCGAGCCGCGGCCTCCTGTTTGTCGACCTTGAGCACCAGGGCCGCAGTCTGCAGGCCGTCGTGAACGAGGCCAAGGCGGGGCGGCCGTTCGCGGCGCGCGAGCACGAGACACACGCGCTGCTGCGGCGCGGCGACGCCGTTGCCGTCGCGGGCCGGCCCTGGCGCACGCGCGCGGGCCAGCTGTCGGTGCTGGCGGCCGAGCCGCTCGTGCTGCTCGCGCCGTGCCTGCACCCGCTGCCCGAGCCCGCCGTCGGCGCGGCCGTGCGCTGCGACAACCGCGTCGCCGAGCTCAAGGCCTTTGCGCTGCCGCGGCGCCGCCTGCAGGTCCGCGCGCTGGTGATGCAGCGCGTGCGCGCGTTCCTCGCCGGCCGCGGCTTTCTCGAGGTGCAGACGCCCGTGCTGGCCGCCGAGCGCGGCGGCGCGACTGCCGAGCCGTTTGTTACCAAAGATGGCCTTGCGCTGCGCATCGCGCCCGAGCTGTGGCTCAAGCGGCTCGTTATCGGCGGGCTGGACCGCGTCTTTGAGCTCGGACCGTCGTTTCGCAACGAGGGCGTCGACGCCACGCACAACCCGGAGTTCACAACGTGCGAGTTCTACATGGCCTACGCAACGCTCGATGAGCTCGCGGCGCTGACCGAGGCCCTGATCGTCGAGACCGCGCAGGCCGTGGCCGCCACATTCCCCGAGTTCGAGGCGCACGCGGCGCCTCTGGCCACCGCCACGTGGCGCCGCGTTGACTTTGTCGGCGAGATCGAGCGCGCAGCGGGCCGGCGTCTGCCGGAGGACCTCGCAGACGTGGACGCGCTGCGCGCCTACGTTCTCGCTGCGGGCCTGCCTGCGGACGGCGCGCCGGCGAAGCTGCTGGACCGGCTCGCCGCCCACTTCATCGAGCCGCACTGCGACGGGCCGACGCTCCTTCTCAATCAGCCGAGCCTCATGGCGCCGCTGGCCAAGCAGACCACCGTCGAGATCAACGGCGTACCGCGCGTTGTGTCGCGGCGGTTCGAGCTGTTGATCGGCGGCCGCGAGTACGTGAACGCGTACGAGGAGGAAAACGCGCCAAGCGAGCAGCGCCGCAAGCTGCTGATCGACGCGCCGCCGGGATCCGACCCGGCCGACCAGGCCTATATCGATGCCATGGAGTGGGGCCTGCCGCCAACCGGCGGCTGGGGCCTTGGCGTCGACCGTCTCGTGATGCTGCTTACGGGCGCGCCCCGGATCCACGATGTGCTCGCCTTTGGCAGCATCCGCAGCGTCCAGGCAAACTAAAATGTACATATTTCTACATCCACAGCCGCAAATGTCTGCTGGCGCGCGGGCGGTTTTGTGCAGTAGCTCTCTCTGTTCATCTCTCGCGTCCGGAAGGGTTCGTTTCCTGGCGTCCTGCGCCCGCGCCGGTGCGTCTCGCCCTAGCCCACGACGCGAGTGGAGGCGGTCGGACGCGCGCGTCACCCGCGGCGCGTCTCGTCATGGTTTACCCGCCGTCGCTGCCGCAAGGCGACCTGCTGCGCTCGTCGACGTACCACCACGCGCCGCCGCTCGTGGGCCCTGTTATTCTGGGCGTCGACGAGGCCGGCCGGGGGCCCGTGCTCGGGCCCATGGTCTACGCTGTCGCGTACTGCAGCGCTGCATACAAAGAAGACCTCGCCGCGCTCGGGTTCGACGACTCAAAAGCGCTGACTGCTGAGCGCCGTGAGGAGCTGCTGCGCCACATGGTCGAGGATGCGTCTGCGGCCGCCAGCATCGGCTGGGCCACGACCGTCATGACCGCGGCCGACATTAGTCGCGGCATGCTTCGCCCGGACCTCGCATACAACCTAAACGCGCAGGCGCACGACACGACGATGGCCCTGATCCAGCAAGTCCTCGACGCGGGGGTTGAGCTCGCCGAGGTCTACGTTGACACCGTTGGGCCCGAGGGCGCCTACCAGGCCAAGCTCAGCAATCGTTTCCCAGGGATCGCGTTTACCGTCACGAAAAAGGCCGACTCGCTGTTTCCCATCGTGAGTTGCGCCTCAATCTGCGCCAAGGTCACGCGTGACGCCTCGCTTGAGCAGCAGCTCACCGCCTGCGGGTCGGGCTATCCGGGCGACCCGGCCACAAAAGCGTGGCTGCGCGCGAATATGGACCCGCTGTTCGGCTGGGGCCCGCTCGTGCGGTACTCTTGGTCGACCGCGGAGGATATGCTGAACCGCTCGGGACACGCCGTTGAGTGGGCTCCCGACCAGACCCAGATCTTTGACGAGCCTGTGCTGCACCCCCGCGGCCTCCCGACGATCGGTCTCGACTGGTTTGGCCGCGCCGAAGAGGTCGCGGCCGAGTAACTTCAATTTATTTATCAATGTTTTATATTTAAGCGTTCGCCTTTGGCCACCGTGCTGGCGCCGCCGCATTGCTGTAGTGCTGTTCGATGCGTCCGCAGCAGAGCCTCAGAAAGCCCAGGTGCACTCGTGCCCCAGCCCGAGTTTGGCTGGGCCTTCCTCGAACGCAGCGTGCAGGCCCGTTAGCCACCCTGCAGATTGGGAGCTAGGGCTAAGGTGGGTCGGCGAAAGATTTAAATTAGTTAAGCGAGCAAGGTGATCGGGCCCCCGCGTGGCCACGGTGGCGCATAGTATGAAAAAGTACCTACTGCCGGTCAATTAGCTAGTGTCTCGGGTCTTGTAGTCAAAGGGTCCTTAGCGACGGTCTGTGGTGGTGGCTCGTGTGCGCTCTGCCTCTTACATTGCCCAACGCTCATTGGCCACTATGCCACTCACACCCTGGAGCTGATCCCAACTGCAGACAAACCCAACATGGGCTAGGAACTTTTCCACCCTTCATGTCTGCTCTCGCACGCACTGCTCGCTTGATCCGGGCCCGCCCTGCGGCCGCGCTCGCGTCCCAGGTGCGTATTGCGCCGAGCTTTGTTCGTCTCTATGCGTCAAAGTGTAAGTTATTATATCCAGGTGCCGTGGGCGCCTGAGATCAACGCCTCCTGGCCCCCAGTAACACGAACTAACATTCAGCATTCCCTGCACACACCGTGATTGACATGCCTGCGTTGTCCCCGACTATGTCGCAGGGCAATGTAGGCACGTGGAAGAAAGCGGAAGGTGACTCGCTCAGCCCCGGCGACGTCCTCGTCGAGATCGAGACCGACAAGGCCACCATGGACTTTGAGTTCCAGGAGGAGGGCTTCCTGGCCAAGGTTCTGGTTGCTGAGGGCTCCAAGGACGTCACTGTTGGTCAGCCTATTGGCGTTTACGTTGAAGACGAGGCCGATGTCGCGGCATTCAAGGATTTCACCATTGAGGATGCTGGCGGCAACAAGGGCGGCGCCGCCCAGGAGGCCCCCAAGGAGGAGGCCAAGGAGGAGGCCAAGGACGCCTCCAAAGAGGGCACGGCCAAGGATGAGGGCAAAGACGAGGCTAAGAGTTCGACGGCTACAACGAGCAGCGGCTCGTCGTCGGGTGCGCCCTCTGGCCGCATCTTTGCGTCTCCCCGCGCCAAGATGATCGCCCTAGACAAGGGCATCAAGCTCGCCGACATCAAGGGCTCGGGCCCTAACGGCCGCATCATTGCGCGCGACGTTGAGAACTACAAACCCGCTGCAGCTGCTGCCGCCCCGGCTGCCGCCTCGGCTGCTGCCGCTGCGCCCGCCGCCGCGGCCTACAAGGACATCCCCATCTCGGGCATGCGCAAGACGATTGCATCGCGCCTGACCGAGTCCAAGCGCTTGAATCCCGACTACATTGTTTCAAGCACTGTATCGGTCAGCAAGCTGCTGCAGGTTCGCCAGGCCCTGAACGAGTCTGCCAACGGTGAGTTCAAGCTGAGCATCAACGATCTGCTGATCAAGGCGGTGGCGATCGCCAACAAAAAGGTGCCGCAGGTCAACTCGGCGTGGATTGAGTCTGAGCAGGTCATTCGTGAGTACACGAACGTCGACGTGTCGATTGCCGTCGCCACAGCCACTGGTTTGATCACGCCCGTGCTGCGCAACGCGAACCTCCTGGGCCTTGCTGAGATCTCGAAGCAGGCCAAGGATTTGGGCAAGCGTGCCCGCGACAACAAGCTGAAGCCTGAGGAGTACCAGGGTGGCACTATTTCGATCTCGAACATGGGCATGAACCACGCCGTCTCCATGTTCTCGGCGATCATCAACCCGCCGCAGGCGGCCATTGTGGCCATCGGCACGGTTGAGAAGCGCGCCGTTGAGGACATCGAGGCTGAGAATGGCATCGCCTTCGACGACGTCATCACGATCACCGGCACGTTCGACCACAAGGTCGTCGACGGCGCGGTCGGCGGCGAGTGGCTCAAGGCCCTGAAGGAGGTTATTGAGAACCCGCTGCACCTTATGCTCTGAGCGGCTCGGTCGCCTTTTGCCTCGTGCGCGCCGCCCCTTAGCTGCTTAATCTAGAGTTGTACAGAATTTGGCTCCTTGCTGCACCAGGCTCTGGTCGCTGTTGCACCTGCCGTTCCTGGCTCGCAACTAACATAGTGGCCCTGTGGTCTTGGGGTTGAACGCGAGCAAACGCACCTAAACAAACTGCCTTTCTGGGAAGGAGTTTGGCTAAAGGTATAAATTTGCTCGAATAGGCACCGCACCAGGTATTGTGGGCGGTGTGAATGGGTCTCTTTTCCCGGCTGTTCCGCGGCCGCGCCGAATCCATTGAGTGGGGTGACGGCCGTCGCGACTTGACGGATAAGGAGTACAAAATCCTTCTTGGATCAACATTTGCGTTGGCCACCGCGACCGGCACGTACGCGGAGAGCACAGGCCGCCGTGGTATGAGCCGTGCGCTCGTTTACTTGCAGCTGGGCGCTCCGGCCGGCGGCGGCAGAACCGGCAGACGGACGGCGGCGGGCCTCGCACGCGGACCCCGCCGTGCACCGGGCATGGCTAGCATGTCGAGTGCTGAGACCGCGCAGCTTTGGCGGGCTGCGGGTTCCTACCCAAGGGCCGGGATTGCACTCGGCGCTGACGGCCTCCGTGACTTTGAAGCGCTGTGCCAAACGCTTGCCAGCCACAGCGCTTCTTCACCCAAAGAACGAAAAACACTGCGTCGGCTGCAGGAGCCGCGGGCTCAGGGCCGACAGAGGCCTCACGTGCAAGATGGCCGCCGCGAGATCAGGCAACCGGCCAAAGGCGCTGTGAAGCCACAGAGAGAGCCTAGCCTTGAAGACCACGCCTTGCCAACTCCGTTAGGCACCCCATCTGGCAAAGCCGAGACTCCCTCAAAGAGTCTTGCGTCGCCAAAGTCCAAACGCTGGTCGCGAGGCACCTGGCTCAAGCGCCCCAAGGTGGACGGGGATTTTTCGGGGCCCCGTGCTTTGATCCACGCAGACATCTTTGCATCATTGGGCGATGTGGGTACTCCGCCGGTTACTCTCGACTACGCCGATGCACCGATTGAGTCCACGAGCCAAGATACCGACCCACCTCGCACGCCTACGTCTGCGGATCTCACGCGCCGCAACGGACGTCCAAAGCCCTTTGAAGGACGCCTACACTGGCTCTACAAGCACACGCAGCCTTTGACACAGCTACTTGGCATGAGTGATGCCAATGCTGTGGTCGCGAGTGCGCTTGCTACAAAGCAACGGGCGGCGTCTTCCCCCAAGCAGCCCGCCTCGGTGCCCGTGGCCCCTGCCGAGTTTTCTCAGGCAGCATCTCCTGCTGGATCCCTTGAGCTGCATCACAACGGTACTGCGAGTTTGGGCTCCTGCCCATCACTGACGTTGTCGAGTGTGACTACCGCAACAGCAAGCGATGGAAGCAGCGGCCCCGCGCCGCCGTCGTTAGAGCCGGCGCCAACGGCACGCTTGCCAGCCGATCGCCGGGCGTCGCAGCTGTTGCACTACCAGAGACGCTATACGCCATCGTATGCTGTACGTGCGAGCAAGCGCTACAGTGCAAATCTTTCGATAAAGTGCGCCAACGACGTGTTTGAGTTCGAAGGGTCACCCGGGCGGGCCGCCGCTTTGGCGAGGCAGGTCAACGGCTAAAGGTGCTGGTTAGCAGTTACGCGTGCAAAATAAATAAATTTACAGATAGTCTTTGCGATTGGCCGTGCGCACAAATCCGCGATACTGCCACTCTGTGTCAGCGTCGGGGTTGTCAACTGTTCCGAGCTTAAGGTTGAACAATTTCATCTCGAAGCGCGGTCCAATCTCGGCGAGCTCCACGCCATCACGGGTGCGAACGTACACATGCTGGCGGACGCTGATGTAGTCGTGCTTGTTTGCGAAGGTAATGACACGAGACGAGTCCTTTTTAGCCCCCGGCGGGAAGAGGTGCTTCAAGATAGTCACGACGCGCTGACCTAGCGGAGTGGTAAAATTGTCAAAAATTAGCTGGGGATATGCTTCGCTCTGATTACCGGCGTTGACAATGTCGTGCCGCAGCACCACGTTATGCAGGCTGAATTGCGCGGTAGGGCCGTGTGGGAAATGTGATATGGTCATAGCTGTCGGCGCGCCGCGATGCTCATGCAGTATAATGATATCCGAAGTTGCAGAGCGTTGGCAGGCCGTGACAAGTGACGGCAAAACTGAATTGCCGCGGTTCACACGCACAGCTGTCGGAAACAGCAGGCGCACCTCTTTTGAGAACTGCGCAAGGCGCGAAGACGGGTCGCGACTCGTTGTGACAACGACTTTGGGATCCTGGATGCCGCTCAGTTCGCTGTACTCATCGTCCAGCGCCTGCTCTGAGGCCTCGTCGTACTTGTAATCCTTTTGAAGCTGCTCGTCCTGAGCAATATCCTTGGGAAGCGGGCGCCCTGACTCTAGCGCAGCGCGCAGCTGTTGACGCTTCTTGGCTAGCACACTATCCTGGAGCTGCTGAGACCGCTGATACAGGTATTCCCTTCTCTCTCTGGCACGCCGGCGCAACATTGTTGAACGACTCGAGGTCTGCCTGGTCTGCAAGCGTAATAAATAATCTGGGTTGGGGCTGGAAATTTTGCAGGGCGCGGGCAGCCGTCACCTGACTTCGCACCGGCGACTCCATGATCTGACCACCACGTAACGAATACTCTCGTGACTAAGCGGTTTGGCGACAGGTGAGGCACCAGGGTAACTAACTAGGAGTAATTTTGTCAGGAGGTGAAGGTGGGGCAAAACGGCGCACTTCATAGCGAACCTACAAGCACAAGTGTACCAGGCTCGCGTGTTGCCGCTGCAAAAAAGTGTTGGATTTTGTGAGAATATGCGCGGTAGGGTACAGTCTCACCGTGTGATATCACCTCCGACGGTTTCTGCCGTGGCTCTGACGACTGGTAACCTTAGTATCTATTTGTTTCATAGAAGATCGCCCTTGTTTCGAAAACCGCGACGCACGATGACAGATGCGTGCTGGGCTGCATCTGACTTGTGGGCGGCAGTGTCGTGTGCTGGGTGATGTGCTGCATCTAGTTGCCAAACGCCTCCATGCCGTACTTTGCTGGGACTCCGCGTGGCCCATCGGTACCGGACTTGCACCAGACGTACCGGCACGAAGTCGACTAGTACCGCTAGCCCAGCTACCCCTAATTTCTCCTCGCCCCTGCGTACGCGACCGCGTACCCATTCCGGCATGCCCCATTTTCCCCTTGCCGAAGCGGGCCGAGGGTTGCCGTGTCAGCCTTGAGCCCAGCCCTCCGCGCTCACCACTCGGCTATCTGACTTGGGCGTGCATATGACGCATGTGCCAGGACCAAGCCAACCGCTTGCAAAACGCTCAGAGCGGCGTGATCGAAATTTAAGTTATTGCTGTAAGCTCAAAAGGTTCTGCTATGCTGTAGTGGGGCGTAAATAATCGACCGAACGCGCCCCTCCGGTACATTTTTGCAGCTGACGCCTGTACCGGATGTTGACGCTCAATGCATGCAGGGGTACCCCTAGGGCAGAGGGTTGCACCGTGTCTGTTGTGCGAATTGACAGGCGTCGGCAGCCCTCAATGAATATCGCGTGACGCATCCCCCTCCAGCCGTTGTTGCAGGGTAAAACCCAAGATCTCTCAACCTGACGCCAGCGGGGCTCTGCGCTGACGCACTGCTGTCTTTCTATAGAGGCACCCGTGATTGTGGGTCAATTCTCAGGCAGAGGCCTAGACCAGCTTCGACTGCGACTACGGTCCGGAATCCGTACTGCGGGGGCCAACCCAGTAGAGCAGCATGCCGCCATCGCTGGCTTCAATTGTTTCCATGCGGTCGGGACGGGAAACTAGCCTGCTAGACTCGGCTGACCCGGCGCCGATACTTCTTGGCCGGGTCCGTACCCCTGACGATCACCCCGCCAAATCCAGTGGGCAGAACAGCAGCAGTAGCAGCGGGGGAGGAACGAGCCCAACCACTGCAAGCCCAACGTCTTCTACCGGCTCAGTCACAGAACTTCGACCTTCACCGCTGCGCAAGGGCTCATTGAGCCACCTATGGTCGACTCTGATCACCGAGATTCGCGAGGCGATGCTAGGTGATATACCCAGGGTTGAAGCCGCTGTATTGGATGCGAGCCAAGATGAGTGGATTCCAGTGACAGCAACTTTTCCCGCTGGCAGACTCTTGCTTGAGCGAGCAGGACGTGGGCCAGCAGGTTCACAGCCAACTGGGCCATTCGCCAGCATTCCACTGGCAGGTGCTACTGTTCTAGGACATCTAACGAAATCAACACTGCAAGTTGTTGCAGGATCACAAACTGTGCTTTTGTACTTTTACGATCACAGGTCGTTCGTGGAAGGCTCGGCGGCGCTGCTGGCGTGGTCGAGAACCCGTGGAGAGGGCCTCGCGAATAAGGTCTGGATACCGCCATTGCGGAAGCTGGAAGATCAGCGAGGCAATCTGCTGCTTTGCCGTCTTGAGGCTCACTTTACAGCGTCAAGCAACGAAGCAGAGAACTGGCGTAAAGGCGTGGGAAAACTCAGCCGCTCTGGCGTATTGTCGGTGATCAAGGACAAGGAGACTATCTTTGAGCTCGACCTTACGACAGTTTCTTGCGGGAGCGTGCGAAGAGTTGATAGCTCACTTGTGAACAACCGAAGAGTAGTCTTCATTGTTCCTGACATGGGCGGTCCGGAGTCGGTCTATCTCAAATTTTTCTCGGACGACGACTTTGATGACTGGTTTGTGAGCTTGCGGAATTTCACGCGTCAGACAATCTATGCTCCCTTAAGCAAAAATGCGAAGGAGTGCGTGCGCATGGCTCGATGCCTCAAGATATCAACTGTGGGGGCACGCCTTGACTCGGGACCTGAGGACTTTAGCTTTCGAAATACTTTCCTGGACTTTTGCTTCGACGACTGGATTTGGGCACGTACATTCGTACACACAGTGTCAGAAGCTCCACTATGGGCGCAGGAGTTCGTTTTTCAAGACCTCGATGGCAACGAATCTCCCTTGGAGGTCAACTTTCGATATGCAGACCCGATAGACGGACCAAACGAGCTCAGTCCCTCGCTAGGAAGGGTAACAATACCTCAGACCTCTTGCGAGGGCATTCACTGGTTTCGACTAACCCCCAATCCGGAAACTTCTGACATCTCAGTTTCGGTGCAATTGAATCTGGTCTTTGATCAGACACCAGTGCTTGACGCAGCATATTACCGCGAGCTGCGGGTGCAAGTCAACAATCTTGACTCTGAGCTCGCATACAAACTCGGTGAGACCAACACAGCAGAACTCAAACCACTATGTGAGTTATTTTTCAATATCCACATGTCGGAGTCACGACAAGCCGAATGGGTGGTTTCCTTGATCGATGCTGAGTTGCGTCGCATGTCATTGACTAACGTCGTTGAGCATAACACATTATTTCGGGGTAACAGTATGATGACACGGGGCTTTGAGCGCTTTCTCCAGGTGCTGGGACGCACCACCCTCGAACGCACGGTAAAGCGCGTTGTTCGAAAGGTCATGGCTTCTAACGACAGTTTTGAGCTCGACCCTAGCCGACTGAAGGTACCTCAGCACGAGCTTTCGCGAGTGTTACGATTGAACCGAGTCACAGTGACAAACTATCTGACTTACTTGTGGTCGTTGATTTTGTCGGAGGGGGTGCCGGACAGCTTCCGATATGTATTCACACACCTTGCGCAGGCTATGCGCTCTCAAATGAACGCCGACGACGACAGAGTGTGGATGTCCGTTGCTGCATTTCTGTTTCTGCGTTTTTTTTGTCCTGCACTGTTAAATCCGTCTATCTTTGGCTTAACCGAGGGTTCGTTAAAACCCGCAGACCAACGCGCTCTGACCATTCTTGCCAAGCTGCTGCAAGGATTTGCAAATCGCGTACGATTTGGCTCTAAGGAGCCTTGGCTTGTACCAATGAATGCATTCATGGCTGAGCATGAACCCGAGCTCATTCAGTGGAACGTACATTTGACAACTTTCGAAGAAATGAAGCGACCTCTTGAACGTGCGCCCAAGCAGCTTCCGATGGTTTTATTTATGCGCAACGAGCTCAGCAATCCTTACCTGATTGACACTTGGGCCAGCTACTCTAAACTGGTCGCGTGGAGCGCGGATGTGCGATTTGACCCGCTGTGGGACGCATGCTTGAGGCGCTTTTTTCTGGAGTGCAAGCAGCTCGTAAATGAGCAGCATCGTTTGCTGGCTAAGCTTGAGAGGAATGATACGCTTGAGCCCGTTGGCGAAATTCTCAGGGATTTGGATGTCAAGGTTAACTGGGACTCAATGCTCTTTGGAACTAGCAGTGCCGCGATTGAGCCAGGTGACAGGAGCTTGCCTAAGAAGAGGAGTACGTGGAGGATTTTGGACAAGCTCAAGTAGCAGACCGGGCTCGCACTTTTGTAAAGTATTTATTAGACCAAAATTGCATGGATCTTCGAGATCTAGAATTAAATATTAAATAAAAATGGGCAAATAGTATGCCCCACTACCAGCCAGTGGCGTGGTAGCTCATTGTATCATATACAGAGTCGTCATCATCTCTGATGTCCAGATTAAGCCGCGTGGGCATGGTTGTAGAACGAAGCAGATTTGGGCGCCTCGCACCGACCAGCTTGCTTTCTGACTGATCTGCGAGGCTGAGATTGCGCTGGGATTTGACGGGATTGAAGGCCCGATCGTCAACGCTTGTTTCACCAAGATCGAAGGAGGGCGTGGATCTCTCAGCCTTGTCACCTTGACGGCCAGCATTCGAAGGCCACAACGATTCAAGCTCAAATCCGCGGCTCTGAAGTAGACTCTCCCGCATTGACTGTGACATTTCCCTGTTGTTGACGTCCTCCAGATCGTGCATGTACGATTCAGCAACCGAGTCTTGGTCATGGTATGGAATGTGACTTGTGATAGCACCGTGTAGCATTTTGTCGACGGGGACAAGCCCAGACTCAACTAGCGGGGTAGTAGGATCTTGCTCGGATGTGTTTGCCTGATACCGGTGCACCGGTAAGCTGTCTTCGGGAATTCGAGGGCCCTTGCGGGTTTGTCTTGTGTTAAGTTGGCGGTTGGACTCAATAGCCACGCTTAGTGCGGACTTACGAGGTAGTACTGCGGGTTCCGAGGGGCCGGCACGGGCTGCCGCTTGCGCACGCTCTGTTTCCAGCGCATGGTCAAACTGTTTGTTGAGAATCAGCGACGACAGAAGTGAGGGTCGAAGAGCAGGCTTCAAAGGCACATCCTGACCCTGAAACAATTCATCCTCAGCCCCGCTATCACTCATGTCGTCCCATTCACCATCTGAGTCGGACGTGTCTTCGTAGTCGTCAGAGTTCTCATCGTCCACCACCGCTTCTGCAAAGTTGACAGTGCCCTTAACCTTGGGGAACGAGTCCTTACTCTTGAGAACAGGCCGTAGAAGTCGCTCGGATTGTAGAATCGAATCCGTGGATGTCTTCTGACCCAGGCTCGGTGATACGCGAGCGATATTACTCGAGTTTGAGTGAGAGGTCGCAGCGAAAATAGATGAGGCATTTGACGCAGGCAGCTTATTACCACTTGCGACGCCGAAAACGGGCTCAACAGCGCGCTGCTCTGGAGAATCGATGCCTTCTGTGTCACTATCGGGCGAACCCGCGATGAAGAACATCTTTTGCGGGTCGCGACTAAGATCGCCTTTGGGCCACTCAAGTGCAGCAACTTCCATGGAAGGTGTCGGGGTCCTGTCATGGGACTGACGTTGATCACGCAGTGCCGTGGACGACGGTGCCACGGAGACAGACGAGGGAGAAAATCCGCGCACCACGCTGGATGATAAAAGGTTGCTCCGAGAGGGACCGCTAGCACCAAGTGCAGGCGTCACACTCTGACTGCGGTCAGATGCTCTCGGAGTGAAATCAGCATCTTCTTTCAGGACATCTGCCTGTTGTGTATCGCCCAATGGTGTCTGACTGAGGCTGCGGGGCCCCGGGACGAAAGCTCGTGCAGAATTCCCTGGAGCGCTATCTTCGGTCAGTGTATGACGCGCCCATACTCCAGTGGGCCGCCGCCCAGAAAAGTCAGGGAGCTTCTCTAAACTGGCCTTCATCGGTGTGTGTGATTCTGAAGATGCATTAGAGCCTGCGTGTGACTCCGCGCGGGACATCTCATCGTGAGTCGAGTCGTCGGGCATGATGACTATGTTGGAAAGCTCACTATAAAGCGATGGCAGCTTTCGTGAGCCGCGATCGCGTGAACTTTGGATGGACTCTGTGGATGAACTGTTCTCAAGGTCAGGCACGTCGCCGAGCGCTGTGGCACGTGTCGGTGTGAGGTTGTCGGAACGCCACAGCGGCTCCTGGTAGACATGAGACAATGGACGTATTGGTGTTGGTACCCTAGTTTGGGTCGCGACCTGCTCGAGAGGCGGTGAGTGCGCCCTACGAGTCTTTGGCGATAGATCCGTATCGCTGTCGTCGCCGGCGTCCCTAAATCTCGTTGGTGCTGGCACAGGTGGCGTCGGTTCTGTGTGTGCAGAATCCGCCAGCGGCATCATCTGACGTGAATACATGCGCCAGGTCAGGTTCTCAAGGCGTCTTGACTCTCCGAGGTAGCGTCGCGAGCCAGCACAGGCCTCCCACATAGCGCGGATTTGATCAACGTCATTAGCGTCGACTGTATCCAGCACACCTGGCCTCAAGGCCAGGAGATCGTGCGGAGGCGGCATAAGTAACTACTGGCTCACCCTGATGGGTATTCAGAAGGTTCAGGCGCGTGTGATGTCGGCGGAAACAATCTGATCGGGACTAAAAATCGCGGGCGAGGGGACGTCTGGGGTCGCTGACCTAGCACGTGATGCACAATGTGCAGCTGTCATGCAAAGTGACACAGCGTGGCGTGCTGCCGACTACTAAACCGGCGCAGATCCCCAAAGCGCCGCGCGCCTACGGCAGCGCGGATCACTGCGGGGTTAACCACTCAGCAGCCTCGGATTTCGCCGTTGGCCAAAAGCCGGCAGGCTACAAACAGCGCTGTCGACTTATATTACGTAGGAGCAAGATCTTTAGACGGACGCGCTGAGATCGGATAAAATTTCGAGCTGCGTTAGCTGCGCCCTTTCGGGAACCCCTTCGCCTCGCCTCGCCCCTTCCCTATTCCCTCGGTCCAACTTTGGCCCTTCAACCGTGGTCCCAACCACGCCTTGCGTCAGCGTCCACGCTGGGCTCTACCCCGCACACCCCGCCCAAAACCACTAAATAGCATGTGAGCTTGCCCAGCTGCCGGTTCAGTCAGCTTCCAATTTCAAATGCGGTCAATTGGTTGAAAAGGTGAAAGAGAACCGGAAGCTCTAGTTGTGATAGGTATATTTGTCCAGACACTGACCCATCGAGAGACGGCTCGCAGGACATTAGAAAGCCCCGCCTGCGGCAAAGGTCACGGGTGTAGCCCTTAAGCTTTTGAAGTCGCCGTGGGTCTAGACCGATCCATAATCCTAAAGGACCACCCAATCGCAGGACTACCGGCCCGCCTCCTGCCCAAATAGTAAACAAGCAGCGCCGACGTGAAGTCTAGTTGAACAAGTTTAATCTGTGTCCATTGTATGGCCAGTAACTCTATAATTAGCAGCTTATGGCTTGCATCCATACAGACGCATGCTGGAGGCGCGCGAATGCACCTCACAAATCAGGGGTGGAGCAACCTAGGGGTGCCCACATTTCTTGCTCGGACAGGCCGGGGTCAAATACCCCACACGCCTAAGATACTACAACGTGTGGCAGCTTCTGGTATGAGTAGAGCAACTTTAAGGCTCAACTACAGTTCAGGATTATTGTGAGCGAGCAGTTATCGGCGAATCTTCAATAGGCTTCTCGCATGCAAGATTTTTTGCCGCCTCAAGCTTCGCTGCAAGCGACGCTCGGCTGACAGCCCAGTCATACCTATTTTGCATAGACCCTAAACCAACCCCAAAGCTGGATCAGCCTGCAAGCCTTGTATGTGCAAAGCGCTGTGTAGGGCATGCAGCATCGACCGCTTCCATATCACGGAATGTTCGTTAGTGAATAAGCTAGCTTGGTTTCACGGATCCAGGTGCTTGGTCTCGGATGTGGTCTACTTTACTGGTACGTCACCTTAATGCTAATATCTCGCAAGGCTGATGATGGCAGCAACAAAAATGAGTATCACAGCTACGCATGCTTGGGGATCACTGGATTAGATCACTAGAATGCAGAAAAATTGGGACCCAAATTGCCCCAAATGGCTTTGGCACCAACTTACTGATCGCTGTTGGGGCGCTTCATTTGATACGACCAACGTCCAGGTACGCGTCTAATCTTGCATGTTGCAGGGTGCTATGCATGATTCGCTGATCTTGGATGAATACCAGCGATCCAAGGTCACACATAGAGGGCCTTGACTTGAACACGACCAGCAAGCTGAAAGCGCTAAAAATTCATGCTTTGTCCCGATCACTTTTCATGGTCGCCGAGTGACTGGCCTGCTGACCTGCTTGTGGTGTTGTCTGGCCAACTGCCGACGTAGATTTCAAAGCAGTTGTGCTTGCGTTGAGCCGGGTCAGCTATGGGCCCACAACGAATGACTGGGACAATGAGGCTTTCAGTTTGGAGCCCAAATCTGCTAGGAAGAGTGCATTACGGGTGCTCATACAGAAGCGTATACATCTATAGTTGAATCCGCTGCAGCGAGCAGTCTAGATTCAAGTATTTAGAAGTGCCTAGGGGTATAAGGTGGATTGACATATGACATGGTACAGGAATCAGCTTCGATATCCAACATTGAAGGCCAATTGCAGATGAACACTGCAAGTCGACCAGGGAACTGCAGTAGACCGAAGTGCGGTAATCTTTTGGCTTCACGTCACCTGCATGCACGATCTATCGACTCCGCAGGACCTATGGCTGAATGAAAGGGCCTTCTAAAATGAATAGGATCAGATGTCCTTGCTGCCGGAATAAACACGGTATATTATTGAGTATACTTTCACGGCCCCAAGTTTCTGCGTGCGTAGCGTACCCCAAAATCAAGCCTCGCCGCCGTCCGAGTTTCGGGCCTGACTCATCATGTCAGTCGATGCACAGTGTCGTACCGCGCTCGGTTAAAACGCGACAGGGCGCCATACGACTGTGAGTGATTTCCATCCTTGAGATACTGATCAGGGGGATCTGACCAGTCAAGCCCTGCCCTGGGGAACGGGTTGGCAGTCATGAGTGCTCATGAACCCGCTAGCTTGGCCTCAAAAGAAATATCGCCAGCCCGTAGCGTCACACGTGATGATCTGAGAAACAGCACCGCGTCACTCAAGCTCGTCTCGACCAAAACTGAGCACAAGCCGCTACCCGATGTGATTTCAGCAATGGAGTCCGTGGGACCGCCACCTGATGGTGGACTTGTTGCCTGGATGCAGGTGGCAGTTTGTTTTATTTGTTCTTTCAACTCCTGGGGGATAGCCAATTCATATGGCGTGTATCAGGCCTACTACGGTACTCATGGCATCCTGGAAGATGCTTCGCCTGCTGAGATTTCGTGGATAGGTGCTATCAATGGTGGCTGCATGTTGCTGGGTTCTGTATTCTTTGGATTTCTCATCGATGCTGGTTATATCAAGGCTATGGCCTACGCAGGGACTATACTGAACTGCTTTGCGCTCATGATGTTGAGCTTGAGTACAAAATACTATCAGGTGCTACTCTCGCAAGGTGTTTGTAGTGGCCTTGGTTGTGCGATTCTATTTATTGTTGCGCTGAGCGCTCCTGGCCCTTATTTTACGACGAAACGCGCCATAGCTCTTGGTATCGGCGCAGCTGGATCAGCGATTGGTGGCACTATTTACTCCATCATGATTCGGAAGCTGCTGACCCGCGTTGGTTTTGCCTGGTCTACCCGTATTATGGCTTTTGTGGAGCTCGGAATGGGCTTAATTTCGGGCTTATTGGTTAGAAGAAGGTTGCCACCTCGCAAGCGCGGGGGTATCTTTGCCTGGGAGTCATTTACCGACGCTCCATTTTTGCTATATTGCCTTGGCTTCCTTTTCTGCTTCATTGGATTGTACACTTTTTTCTTCTACTATCAGACCTACGCCCTTCTCAAACACCCTAACAATGCGACTTTGATCTATATGACAGCCATGATGAATGCCGGTTCCGTACTTGGCCGTATTATACCTCCTTATCTTGCTGATAAAGTGGGGCCCTTTAATATTCTTGTCATTGCATGTGCAATGTCGGCAATCGTGACGTTTTGCTGGATAGCTGTGGAATCTGAAGGGGCAATGATCACGGTGGGGATGCTTTTGGGCTTCAGTAGTGGCGCAATTCAGGCCATGCCGGGCTCTGTGACGGCCAAACTGACGCCAAACCTCAACCGGCTTGGCGTACGACTCACTTTCACACTCTCCTCAGGTGGAATCGGTTTCATCCTCAGCGCGCCGTTTGCAGGAATGATCATTAGGAAACATGGTTGGCTTGGTGCGCAGCTCTATGCGAGCATAGCTTGGGTTATATCCACAGTTTTCATGGTTCTCAGCTATCATGTCCAGGCCAAGAGACTTGGAAAAAAGATAGCGAAAGTGTGAGGTATGCCATCGTGTGTCGAAATATAGCATTTGATAATTAAAGACAACTGTGGTTCATTAGCCATATGATCTTCCCAGGGTCCCGTGAATATGCTGTTGTCAATTGCTCTCGTCAATATGATCACGACCAAGTGATCACCGACTGTAATCTAGCGGTGGTTTGTCAGGGTTGTGGGACTGCTCGTTGCCAGAGCAACCGGCTGACGCGTCTTTTCAAGGTTTGTGGTCTCGTTAGATAAACACGTCGCGTCCTCAAACGACCGGGGACCTGTTCTGTCAGGTTCATTGTCGTTCGCATAAGACCTAATGCCGACGAGTAGTACCGCATCCAGTGGGGGAGATGCTGCTGTAGCATCGAAGGGAAAATCTGCCGGCCCACAAGCGGTGCCCACGGAGCAGCAGCTTCTTAAAGAGCTCATGGAGAACGAAGACGCCTCAGATCAGTACCAGCGTTTGACTCCTCTTGAACATGTTTTGAAGCGTCCGGACACATATATTGGTTCCGTCGAGTTCCATCAATCGACGATGTGGGTCTGTGATGAGGATGGGCAGATGCAGTACAAGGAAGTCTCGATTGTTCCAGGTATGTTCAAAATCTTTGACGAGATACTTGTTAATGCCGCCGACAATAAGGTCCGTGACCCCGCCATGAAGAGCATCAAGGTAGCTGTAAATCCTGATGCCAACGAAATCAGCGTTGTGAACGACGGAAAAGGCATTCCCATACAGATACACAAAAAGGAGCAAGTTTACATTCCTGAGCTGATTTTTGGTAATCTACTCACGGGGTCCAACTACAATGATGATGAGGATAAAGTGACTGGTGGCCGTAACGGGTTTGGTGCCAAGTTATGTAACATCTTTTCGACGAAGTTCATCCTAGAGACCGCCGACAAGACACAGGTGTACCGTCAGGTCTGGACAGACAACATGACCAAAAAGCAAGAACCCACCATCACCAAAAACAAGTCTGGGAAGTCGTACACGTCGGTCACTTTCTATCCCGACCTTCCCAAGTTCGGTATGGATAGGCTGGATAGTGATCTTGTGAGCGTGTTGCGCCGTCGTGTCTGGGATTTGGCAGGCACAACTCGCGGCGTGAATGTCTCCTGGAACACCAGTTTGATCCCAGTGAAGGACTTCAAGGCCTACGTTGACCTTTTCGTCAAGTCTCTGTCCAAAAACACTGAGGGGGTAGTTCTCGAGGATGGCGGAAAACCGAGTACTATTGTTTACGCCAAACCTAATGACCGGTGGGAGGTTGCCTTCGCGCTTTCGGATGGTACATTTAACCAGCTATCGTTTGTCAACTCCATTGCAACGACCTCAGGCGGGACCCACGTTAACTACATTTCAGACCAGATTGTGGACTTCGCCATTGAAAGCCTCAACAAGGCCACAAAGAATAGCAAGTCTCGCGGCGGAAAGTTGCAGAAGGTGCAAGTGAGGGCCAACATGTTTGTTTTCGTGAATTCGAAAATAAACAACCCCTCATTCACGTCTCAGACCAAAGAGCAGCTGACTTCAAAAGTGAGCGCATTCGGTTCGAAGTGTGAGCTGCCTGACCGCTTCCTGAAAGATGTCATCTCTAAAACCGGACTCAACGATAAGTTGATTGAGCTTTCCGAAAAGAGCATGGATAAGCAAATGGCTAAGCAGGACGGAGGCAAGAAGCGTCGTCTGACAGGATTCGCGAAGCTCGACGATGCCAACAAGGCAGGCACTCGAGAGTCGCACAAGTGTACGCTAATTCTCACAGAGGGCGACTCAGCTCAAGGCGCTGCGCGCGATGGAATCAACCACGTGGGCCGTGACTATTACGGCTGTTTCCCTCTACGTGGTAAGATGCTGAATGTCCGAGATGCGTCCAATGAGCAGATTCTCAAAAATGCAGAGATTCAGGCCTTAAAGCAGATTGTTGGGTTACAACATAAGAAGCATTACTCGTCAGTCGATGGTTTGCGCTATGGTCATATTATGATTATGACCGATCAGGATCATGATGGTTCTCATATTAAAGGCTTGATCATCAACTTTCTGGAGACATCATTTCCGGGACTACTGGATATTCCTGGCTTCTTGCGTGAGTTCATTACTCCAATTGTCAAGGTATCCGTGATGGAAGGGAGCCGCGTCAAGGACGTCATTTCATTTTTCTCGATGCCTCAGTATGAGCAATGGCGTGATACCGTCGGAAAGACTGTCAAGTGGACTCAAAAGTACTACAAGGGTTTAGGAACCTCTGAGAGGTCCGATTTTGTCGAGTATTTCTCGAATATAGGTGTTCACGAAAAGATTTTCTTGAACCTACAGCCTGGTGACAAGGATTGTATGGAACTGGCTTTCTCCAAACACAAGGCGGATGATAGAAAACAATGGCTTCAGGACCTCAAGGCTGGAACTTATCTTGACCCTGAAATACGGACGATTCCAATCTCGGACTTCGTCAATAAGGAGCTAATCCTATTCTCTATGGCAGACAACGTCCGTTCAATTCCATCAGTTATGGATGGCTTGAAGCCAGGTCAACGTAAAGTCATTTGGTCTTCGTTTGCCCGCAAGCTCTACAAGGAAATTCGAGTTGCGCAGCTCGCGGGTTACGTTAGTGAGAAAGCTGCTTATCACCACGGTGAGCAAGCTTTGCACCAAACCATCATTGGCCTTGCGCAGGATTTCGTTGGATCTAACAATATCAATCTTTTGCTGCCGAAAGGCCAATTCGGCTCGCGGGCCTCTGGTGGTAAAGATGCCGCTGCCGCTCGTTACATTTACACACTTTTGCATCCGTTGACTAAGGTCATTTTAAACCCACTTGATGAACCTGTTTTGAGCTATATGGTTGATGACGGAGCACAAGTGGAGCCAGAGTATTATGTTCCTGTTCTGCCGATGGTACTAGTTAATGGGTCTGAAGGTATTGGAACCGGCTGGTCGTCCACCATACCCAATTATAACCCGACTGAAATTGTCGAGAACATCCGTCGACTCATGAGAAATGAGCCCATGAGACCAATGAACCCTTGGTTCAAAGGCTGGACAGGTCAGATA
This sequence comes from Wickerhamiella kazuoi, assembly GCA_030555755.1. Lineage (NCBI taxonomy): Eukaryota > Fungi > Ascomycota > Dipodascomycetes > Dipodascales > Trichomonascaceae > Wickerhamiella > Wickerhamiella kazuoi. Next base: position 8,034 of record JANIVI010000061.1, on the reverse strand, counting down.
GACAAAGTCCCGACAGAGGAGTTCCAGTACCGCGTCGTTGGTAGGATTGAGGAGATCGACGATACGACACTGGCTATTACCGAACTACCAGCTCGCATGTGGACTCAGACTATGAAGGAGTTTCTCCTCAAATCTCTTATCGGCAGCAGCCGGGACCAAAAGGATGCCAAAGACAAGAAGCCGGCTCTCGAGTTTATCCAAGACTTCACGGAAGACCATGGCACTGGTGTTCGCTTTATTGTCAAGCTTTCCACAGCGGAGATGGCAAAGGCTAAAGCTGTCGGCCTCTATACAAAGTTCAAGCTGATTGCGCCTTTGAACACTTCCAATATGGTAGCATTCGACCCACAAGGTCGCCTGCGCAAGTACAAGACTGCCGAGGACATAATCAAGGAGTTTTACTATGTCCGCCTCGACACTTACCAGAAGCGCAAGAACCATATGGTGGACGAGCTTCGTAATAGGGTCGAGAAGATCACTGCTCAAGCGCGTTTTATTAAGCTTATCGTCGAGAAGGAGCTTATTGTTTCGAATCGCAGGAAAGCCGAGCTTGTTGCTGAGCTCAAGTCTTTACGGTTTCCTCGATTTGGAGTCTCTGACGTGCCTATCTGGGAGGATTCTGCCGACGAAAATGAGCTTATTGAAGATGATGAGGAGGATGTTCAGGGTCTTGAGGATGAGGACATAGTAAGCGCGACAGAGAATGCGATGTCTGCGAAAATCGTTGCGGATGTGCACAAAAAATCTTCCGGCAATTATGATTACCTGCTGAACATGTCCATTTTGTCCTTGACTAAGGAGCGGTATGAGAAGCTTTTGCGAGAGCGGCAGGGTACCGAGGATGAGCTAAATGATCTTTTGACGAAGTCGCCCAAAGATCTTTGGTCCCATGACCTTGATACGTTTGAGATGGGCTGGGATGCCCTGCTGAGCAAGTTTCTGGCCGACCTCGCAGACCCTGGTTCGGCCGGTAAGGCGGCGAAGCCCGCCAAGCGCAGAAAGAAAGATGATGACGACGACTATTCTGAGACGACGAAGAAGCGGAAGACAAAGACCGCGGCACTGAAAAACTTGCCGAAGTCAGGCACGCTGATTGCTCCGCCTTCCGTTGAAGAGTTTGCGTTGCGCAAAGTCAAAAAGGAGCCGAGTACGCGCGCAGCGACGCCAAGTGTGAAGCTCGAACACGATGCAGATACTGAGTCGGTTGCTACCCGCGCATCTACGGAGGCTCCAGATGCCTCAACCAGTGCCAGTACCATGGACTCAGGGGCTGGCAGTGATCCCAAGCTTGAATCAGAGGAGGTTGCGCCGAAGGCTGCCAAAGCAGTCAAAAAAGCTTCTACGAAGTTACCTGCGAAACCATCTTCGAAGGTTCCCGAGTCGAGACTTAAGAAGAAAACCACAGAGGTTGAGTCTGACGACGATTTTGATGTCGGCTCAACCGATGTTGCCGCGAAGCGTGAAGTTCGCCCTCGCAAGGCATCCCCTGTCTCGGTAATAGATTCCGATGATTCTAGCGATGGCGGAGAGGGAGATAATTCCTTGTTTGTGATGTCAGACGACGATGAGGATTTGGAATAAAGGTACATGTTTCCCTTCAAGCTGCAATTCTCTGTTCTATCATTGAATGAGTTTAAATAATATAAATTATGAACACAGGGTATAAGGCCCCACTACACTCACGGAAACTGGAACGCGGGTGGCCCTGAGCTTTTCTGTCTCCGTTCTTGTTCAGTCTTTTTGGCTCGGCGTTTTCCGCGAAGCAGACTTTCTAGCCTGAACGCTGATTCATGAGGTTCCGACTTGGTAAGCTTGGGTTTGCCTCCTGACATGCCTAGTGAGTCGGAGTCCGTGGTATTTCCTGCTAACGCAGAGTCATTGGTGGCGCCAGATGCTGAGGAAGAGCGTGAAGCCTGAGGCTGCACGAAACTACCAAAATTTTCTTCATCACCATGTGAGATTGACAGGTTACTGCTCGCGGCAGGTCGGGTCCTCTCCGGAAAAAAGGGGTCAGCAAAAGAGGTGCGAAACGAGACGGTTGATGGTGTACGTTCGAGAGAGCGATTGAGAATCAGGGACACTTTTTTGTCATAAAGCTGTGGGATGCTGATGCTCTCATTACGATCATTCAAAAAGCTCTCGCCAGTACTGCTTTCAGTCATATTGGAGTTCTGACGTCCGTGTGTATTTTGATTAGTACCACCCCGACGAGGATTGACTGCCTTCGTGAAAAACGTGTCAAGATCGTCCAGTACGGTAAGCATGCGATCCATATTGCCAAAAGTCCCCTGACTAGTTGAAATACTATCAGAGCGATTTAGCGGGCTGTGATGATAGCCCGAATACTCAAACTCATCATCGCCCTGGAACTCGAACTCAATGCTGCGATCATTGGCCTCCGCGGAACTTCTATCGCACGTATAAAACACCGCGTGTACATTGTTCCTGGTGATCATGGCAGTAACAGCAGGTTGAGATACCGACCAACCGCTCTCCTCGGGTATGCCAAAGAGCGTTGCAGTCTTCTCGTACTCTTTCGCGAGCTGTTTAGAGCCAAGGCTCATTCTCAGAATGTGCTTGTCCATTTGACCCGCAACGATGGCGGCTGCCTCGTCAATGACTTCCAGCGCCTGCTCAGCGTAGTCACTTTGCAAAAGACGCAGCAGGGGCGAAACAATATCTGCCCCAAGGCCAGCAAGCTTGCTATCTTGAGTAAAATCCGTCTGGGCGAGCAGCGGCTTCAAGATTGACATAGTTTCAGTCTTCACCCAAGGAGTCTTGTTTGATAAGGTACCCATAAGCATTATGAGCACACAGCTGATACTCTTCGGAAAACTTGACGATAGTGCAGAGATGAACTGCTGCAGAAAGTCTTGTTTGGACCAGAACCTGCCTCTCATGAATGAAGCCAAAACGCGCGAGAGACTTGAAAGAGTGCCAAACGAGCTCTGCGTAACATCACTCTCAATCTGAGCAGCCAGAAGAGCTTCCAAACTTTGAGCGGTGGGAAGCATCTGATCGAATGATTTGGTCTCCATAGCATGCAGAAAGCTTGGTAAGTTTGCAGCCAATGCCAGCGGAAGAAAGTGTTCATCCACGAGCAAATCGTTTGATGGTAACGTAGTGAGTGCTCTGATAGCTTCAAGACTTAAGTCATACGCATTGGCAGAGCGAAGGCCCATTAACACGCGGCACTGGAGGCTGGGGACTTCGCCCTCCCATCGCGAGGGAAAAGAGGAGCGTAAAAGGGCTACAGCCTCTTCCGAGTGGAAGTTATACTTTCTCAGGAGCTTTAGGGCAAAAGATAGCGTCTCAATATACTCTCTTTCCTTGGTAGTACCGAGAGCTGCAAGCGCTGTCCAATAAAGCTGAGGAAATTGTGCAAGCGTGGCAGAGTCCAGCGAGTCAGCAACTGCATTCAAGGTCATCAAAATCTGTATAGCAAAACCCTGAATGTCTGAAGAGCCCTCCGAGATTGTCGTCGACAATCGAGCAAGCATATCTGCCAGCTCGTGTTGATCAATTGTGAACCTTAGGCAGCGGAATATTTGAAACGAGCGACAAGCAACGTGACGGACCGGGCACGTAGTGGCCCATTTTATAGACTCGCTTGCCCAATCACGCTCAATGTTGCCAAAACATCGCGCGAGCAACTCTGCAGTCGCTCGAATCACTTTTACCATGTTACTTGGTGTTGTGATATTGCCACTGCTGCGAGCCGACGAGTTCATATCGTCATAGTACCATCGCAGAGCAGAGCTACCATTTAGTAGTTTGCGGAAGCCAGTAATGTCAGCTGATGACGAGTCTGAGAACATGCTTACAAGCATTGTTAGAAGTTCGATTGCAGAGTCCTGTACGATTGGAATGAAGTGATCGGCAAGGCTGAGACAGACATGAAGCAAAGTGGGCAGATGCGGTGCAAGTGCCTCTTTGGAGCTGCTGACATCCATCAACAAAATGACCGAAAGATGGCTGTAGGAAAGGGGCGGAAGGTTCGTGATCGTCGACGAAGCCCCACCCAAGGCCCTCTCTGTAGCGGAGGCAAAGCCAGCTACATCCGCCACATACGCAAACTTTTTGCGCGCTTGCTCCATATCGATCCCTTTTGAACCTTGTGAGATCATCCAGCGTGGTTCCAAGTGCTGAAGCATCCGGCTCACGACTTCTGGCTCGGCAACTGAGCCGGCAAGGTAGGCCAAAATACGGCGCACAAAGATCACTGTACCTGGATTCCGGTTAACGAGACAAATTCCAAGCAAGAAGTCGAGCAGAACTTTGACGTTCTTGGCACCAGATGACCCTGTACAAAGGCCTACCCAGAGTGCCTCAATCTCATGCTGAAACTTCTCTGAGAATAAGTACGTGAGCTCGAACAAGTTGCTGAGGACCATTATTGCTTCGGGATCAAATGTTGAGCTCTCAAATGTTGCACTTGGCAGTGCACCCTGCGGTGGCGAGAACTCAATATTTTTGAGCCACGGCAAAATGGCGCTAATGAGGTCCCGACGGTCATTCTCGCTTACGGATCTGAACGCACGTGTCAAGTGGCTAAAAATGGCGTACGTCGCATCAGTGCGAGATTTTGCAATTTCGGACGACAAATGGAAGATTTCACGCTTCACCACGGTAGCTGTCGTTGACCTTACCTTGTACTGGTAGCTGTCAATAGATGTACCTCCATAAATGCGAGTTTCAAGAAGGCGCAGTAGCTCCAATGCTCGCTCACGGATCATGACATCTTGGCTGCCAACTTTGAAGATCGCGACTACTATCAATTCCAACGGATCCTCAAGACCTAACTCTGGATCGCGATCAAGCAAGACGTCTGCTACACTGAGGAAGTAGTGGCGACCAACGTCTCGTTGCTTATCACTGTTGTTGAGAGACCTAATGACAATTTCGCGCATGATCTCTGGCTTCTTTGGGTTATGCAAAAGGAGATTTGCTAACGCAGAGCGTGCGCTCTCGTGCAAAGTCTCGAGGCTTGACGATGCTAGAGCGTAAACCCACTTCAAAATGGGACCAATACTGGCAGCCGGTAGTGGCATAGCCAATAGAGCCGCCATTGCCTTGCTTGTAGCGATGTCGAACTTGCGCTTTTCAAACTCAATAGTCGCGAGTACGACATTCTGTTCTTGGGCATCCTTCGCAGCAGCCAGGCTGGTGCGACGCATGTAAGCTTCGCGCTCTGCGACTGCTGCCGCGTGTTGTCCAAATGAGGACCAACCTTCGACTAGCGTGAAGTATTTCGCTTGGTGTTGTTCATTGAGGAACTTGAGGCCAACAGACTCCATTACGTCTTCCATAAACCCGCATGTGTACCGCCGTAACATTTGGAAGTTGTAGTCCGTCTGTATGTGCTCGCTCACGAGGATAGCGTACAGTAATTCCAGTACGCTCAAAACTTCTGACCTGATCCAACTATCGTCCGAGATCTCTTTTCGCTTGAGATAGTGAGAAGTGTGTTTGAGAATAGTAGTGATTTCGGTTACTGCGCGCTGAGCAGTCGTGTAGCTGCTGGAAGCAGCGGCATGAGGGAATCGACCCTTGAGAAGTACGATTTCCCATTTTTGCAACACAGGCTGGAAGCACTCAAGCATCGTCCGATACGTGTTGATATTAATGCAAGAGATACCAGATATGATCGCTTCGCGGATACCTGCATGACCGTACCCCATCAGCGGTATAATGATCTTGAATATAGACCTGGCCGAAGTGATACGCTGATGGTGAAGGGTGATCTTCTGTGAAGACTTTTTGCGGCCATGACCTAGTGACTGTATATTGGTGGGGACATGCAACTTCTGCTCCTCTGTGGTTGTCAGAGTTATACAGGCAACCATGAGATAAAGCCGCCATTGCTCGACGACTATTTCCGAGTGTAGGCGCATAGGGTGTTTCGAAGCACCAGGATGCATTCGCTCAGCTTCACTTTCCACAGCTATGACTAGAACGTCGTGCATTTGAACTAACCGCGTGGAGACAATATTTCGACAAATGGCCACGGGCATAGGATATTTGTCAAAGCAGAGGCTGATTACCAAAGGAAACAATTTGAACCAAATCGCAGAGTCAACGCCGTAGTCTGAGTCTGCGAGTCTGGCTACTGAGGTCCCGCGCCGCGACCGGAATTTGGATACACGCGTTCGTTCGGGCATACTGAGCTCAAGTCGGGGTACTGCCTTCTTGACCAGTTCAGTGACCTCTGCTTCCTCCAGAAAATCAATCACCCGCGAGGAAAGCCCGCTAGACGGTGTCCCAGCAAATCTGTCGATAGCCTTCTCCAACTCGGCTGTGAGCCATAAAATACGTAGCGAGAGGGCGCGCACGTCTCTATCTTGTGAGCATAGGAAAAACAACCCATTACCTTCGATCTCTTCAACAACTGACCATAGTGTGCTCACGTTAATATCTTTGCCTTTGTTTGAGAATCCTGAGTCTCCCCGTTGTAGACGGGCGACCCAGATCTCAATAAGTTCCACGTAAAGGCGGAGAGAGGGCTCAAGCTCCAGCGACCGCGGAAGCTCATAGTTCGAGAAGATCTGAGCGTCAAGTGCGAAAAGTGAGCGAGCGTAGATATTCGTAAGGGTCAGCACGTCAGCAGTGCGTGCAAGCGTGCGGAGGGATTCAATGGCTGCAGTTGAAATAGCAGTAGAACTGCTCTGAACTTGCTTCGATAGTAATTCCCAATACTTGGAGTTGTCTTCCGCCCATAGAGGAAAGCTGCGAACAATAGCCTCAGCAAGCTTCACACTAGCCTCGCTACGCACAACTGGCTGCGTTGGATTAACAAACTGAGTGACGGAGTTCTGTCGACTGAGTGGTTCGTCTGCCGCTTCAATCTGCTGCGATAGCATCATTAGTATCTGTCCTAGACACTCACCGAAAAGGTCGATGCTATGTTGCAGCGATGGTGGAATGCCCTTGACAGCCGCGCCTGCCGACTGGTCGGTTTTGGCGGAGATGGCGAGCGGGCGGATCGGAGTTTGCAGAAGCTGTGAGGACGGAAATGATGGAATCTCATTTGACCGCAGATTGTAAAGGGCTTGCGAGAATGCCAACACCGCAATGATACTGCGCTCGAGAGCGATGGCATCCGCCTGAATGTACGGAGATCTTGCCATATGCGTAGCGTTGTTGCCTACTAGCATAGGAAACATCAACTCATCAAGAGCAAACTGTTGATATGCATAAAATGAGGAGCAGAGAGTGGAAACACATGACCTAACAGCTGGAGGGCTAAGCGACGCCCAATGTTTCTTGTTGAAATTCAAAAGGAGTTTGCGTACTGACTCGAGCTTCCTAGTTGTCGAGTTCAAGCCTTCTGTACAGCGATATCCAAAGACCCAAACAAGTCGTGAGATCCCAACCAGTATATTCGAAAATTTAGGTGACCACTTGCCCTTGAGTTTAGCCCACTCTTTCTCCACAAGCGGGAGCCAGTTCGTTGCGAAGACAGACTGTGGCGACACACAAAGGGTCATCACAGCGAGTTGGAAAGATGGCTCCCAGGAACGCTTCATTGTTTGAACAGCTTGATTGTGGAAAATTTCGATTGTGTTGGCCCAAACAGGGTGATTTACTTCCACTGTCGCGACCTCCGCAATACTCTCGAACATGCTGCTCAGCACATCTGAATAGCAGTTACGCAGAGCAATGCTAGTTGTCTTCTCATAGAACTTTGCGATTGATTCAAGGAAGTTTGCGGACTCCTCCAAATAATCTTCAGGATATAGCTTCAACTTCAAATGTTGCATAGATTGAATCAGCATGGAAGTCTTGGCTTCCTGCGCGCGTGTCAGCGTTGTGGGTACCTTTTCGAGCTCACTAATGAAGCGATCATCCACGCTGGCGAATCTAAATCGAGACATATCGCCCAATAGCTGTGACAGAAGTTTGTGATTTGCCCTTCGAATGCTGTTCACAGCAATTGTGCGTGGCTCAGCCGAAACAAGCTGTCGAAATACAATATCTTCGAGCTTCTCGCTCAGCTCCTCCCCCAAAACATCCGGCGGCGTCTGACGAACAACT
>JANIVI010000060.1:0-28506 GCA_030555755.1 Wickerhamiella kazuoi | reverse complement strand
CCCTCCGTCACCCTCGGCCGCCGGGGGGTGGAAGCCGGGCTCGTACACCGCCCCGCGCCGCACGCCGGCGTCCTCCAGAATCGTCCCCGCCGCAGCGCCGTCGACGCGCGCCCGCGCGAGCAGCGCGGCCAGCGCCTCGGGATCAATGCGCCCGTCCGTGGGGCGCGCCTGCGCCCACAGCTGGCGGTACTGCAGCGGGATTTCGGGGGCCGCGCCGCCGCCCGCCAGGCTGTCACTGATGCCGTTGCCAATTCCGCTGCTCAGACCAGAGCCGAGGCCGAGCCCGTCGTCCAGGCTGGTGCCTGCTTCGGGGTCCCACGACATGGCGTTATCCAGGCAAGCGCCGCGCCCCACCGCGGTTGGGAGGAGCCGTGCCGCGGGAAGGCGGGGAAGCACGACGGCAGCGGTGCCGTGATGCGAACGTTTGCGGATAGGGACCAGCTAGCAGTCTATGGCGCAAACGCGCGGCGCAAAGTTAGCATTATACTCGATCAATCATTGCGTGTGATTTGCAAAAAGCCCTTTGCGGCTGGCAGGCCACAATCAGGACTCCCGCCGGCCCCGTGATCTCATGCAAGGCGACCGCATGCTGGCTCTTGGCATTGGACGCCGTGCCGCACCCTCGGCCAGATGCCGTGTGCAACGCGTCAATGTGTGACAAGTTGATACGTATATTACTTGAGTTGTGTGTGTTGCGCAGTGGTGTAAAAAGAGAGCCCTCGCCGGCGCTGCGGGCTCCGCGGCCGCGCTTAGCGAGGCGGCGTGCCGAACTTGCCGTCCTGGAAGTCGATGAACGCCTGCTGGATCTGCTTGTCCGTGTTCATGACGAACGGGCCGTAGCCGACAATGGGCTCGTCGAGCGGCTTGGCCGACATGACGACCAGCTCGGTCTCCTCGTTGGCCTTGACCGAGATCGCGTCGTTCTCGCGGTCAAAGATCGCCAGCTGCTTCTCCTGCACCTGCTTGCCGTTGAGCGTGGCGGGGCCCCGGCGCACGAGAATCGAGGCGACCCAGTTGTCGGGGAACTTGAGCAGCGTGGTGTTGCCCTTGGGCAGGATCAGGTCGTACAGCTGCATCGGCGAGTACGTCTTGGCGGGGCCCTTGAGCCCGTTCACCTCGCCCGCGTACACCTTGACCTTGGCCTCGCCGCAGTCGAGCTCGCCCGTCGGCGCCTTGTTGCTCACAATCGCCTGGTAGTGCGGCTTCGTCATCTTGTCCTTGGCAGGCAGGTTGACCCACAGCTGCACCATCTCGAACGTGCCGCCCTCCTCGGTGAACTTCTTGGAGTGCATCTCCTCGTGCATGACGCCCGCGCCGGCCGTCATCCACTGGACGTCACCGGTGCCAATGGTACCGCCGCCGCCGCTCGAGTCCTTGTGGTCGACCTCGCCTTGGTAGGCAATTGTAACGGTCTCGAACCCGCGGTGAGGGTGGAAGCCCACGCCACGCGGCTTGGCCACCTTGCCGGGCCCAAACTTGTAGGGACCGGCATAGTCGCAGAAAATGAACGGGCTCGTGAGTTTGCCTGTGCCGTTGGGGTCCAAGAGCGAGCGGACGGGGAAACCGTCACCCACCCAGTGCTGGCCGGCTGTCTCAACGCTAGTCAGTTTCTTCAAACTCATTGGCTTGACTCTGCAGTTTGTGGGGGACGCCCGCCCAACATATATATATGAACCCATGCAGGCGAGAATTGACTCAGCGAATCGGAGAACCGATGATTTTGATCACGTCAACGGGCGCCAATAGCCGGCGAAATACATCAAGGGGCATGTGCGCCAAGAACAGGCCAATTCAATTGTGCTTCTGTGGGGACGCCTGTGTTGAGCGGCCTGGATTTTGGTTCTCAGAATGAGCACGCCATTTCTGTAGAGGGCCCCGCAAGCTTCCCGAAGGTAAGGGTATATACTCGAGGCCAACCCTGACCCTTCGCGTTCGGCCAGCGCCGTGCAAAGCTTGCTGTCCAACCATTGAATTGCTGCTTTCGTCAGGAGCACAGAGCAAGTGCCTCGATATACATTTGAATTTCGAAATTCGAACCGTTTGTAGCTTATGTATGCACAATTGGAGCCACATGCTGGTGGCACTACATTTGACAGCAGCTTGTACCCAAACGCCTTAACGTTCCACGTGATTCATCCACGTGATGCTGTGTGCCATCGGTGGCTGAAGCTCGCTTCAGCTCTCATCGCTGCAGGCGCAAATCGCCGATTGTTTCATCGTCGCCAGGCCGTGCGGTTCGTGCAGCGGAGGCCATTGCCAGCCTACTCTTCTGGAGTAGCCAGCTCAAATCAGCGTGTGCGCTCATATCAAATCATCTATGCTTTGTTCCTGCTATTTCTACTTTTCGCCTTACATTATATAGCTGCGTTATCTTGCGCTAGGTACGCAAGTGCCGGTAATAAGCCGCATACAAAATCAGTGTGAGAAAGCGACGCATTTGATTGATCGCTGTTTCATTATGTCCGTCTGCTTGAAACGCCGTTGCGCTAGAGGCAGATGTTTTGGGCAGCTGATCAGCAAAAATTCACACAGGCTTTTACGCTCCACAAGACACGCAATAGTTTCAGTCTGCCGACAAAGACAAAAGAGACAGGTAGTTTAAAGTCGCACATCAAAGCATGTGCAGGGTGCTCGGAAGCTTTTGATATATTTTCAATCTATTGCTCAGTCCACTGCTCCACGCTAGTCGCGCCGTTCTCAAGAGATCCCTCGAGGACCCGCAGGGTTGGGCAGGCTGCTTCGTGTTCGCTGCCGCATCATACTGGTTACGCGAGGCAACAGGTATGCGGCGCGAACTCCGTCGCGCCTCCCTCCGCCTGCCCCACTCCTTCAATCTACGCGATTGCAGCGCGACGCGCCTGGCCACCCCCGCCTGAGGCGGCGGCGCGGTGTTCGCCGCGAGAAGTTGCCCTAGCCCAGGAGGCCCCTGCCAGTTGGGGCCCGCCCATCGGTATCTGCAGCCAATGCAAGGCTAGCGCGCCGAGTGATCCAGCTCGACCGCACACGTCTCTATAGTTTTGGTTTCATGAAAGCCACTCGTAGACCAATAACCTCACCGTTCCGGAGCTTCATTGTATTAGCCCGGTGACTCCCCCATACCAGCCAGGGAAGCCGAGTCTGCACCCCAATTTGCATCAACGATGACTAACAACGCGCGGCGACAAACCACATTCCTCGCGTTGCGCGGGACCCAGTCACGGCTGCATAACCCCTCGTCGCGCCTGCAGTAGATCGCAGATAACCCCGGATAGAGGCGGCGAGGCTGGTCCGCCGTGCGCTATCTTTGCTACTGCGTCTATTTAGCCAATGCTCTTGGCAACATATTGCAGCCAACCCGTTCGAAAGGCTTCACCGCGACAGCCGGAAATTAGCTTTCGTAAATTCGACTAATAAATCCTTCACCAATATGCTCCTACGACCTTGCCTACTACGACAGCGTCGGTTGCGGTACCGCTTTGCGGCTGTCGGTTGGCCGCCAAGACTGCACCGACCTAGCCCTGGTCTTGAAAAATTCCGCGCCCCTCAGCGGGCAAGGGCCGGACTAACTTGGTGGGATGAAGCTGCGCCGCGTCAGTGATAGCGCATTTGCTAGGCTCGAGACGAGAGGAATGCAGTCCAAGTGCGCCTGTGTATCTGAGAGTACCAACTGCCAGAAGCTCTCGTCCACCTGGCAACACCACGTGGCTCGGTCCCCCGCAATTAGCGCACCCTGCAAGATTGCCGCCCGCATGATTGTTTACTCAGGCAGGGGTCTGTCATGGCGGGCCGGGTGGTCGACCTCGACCACTCCTCGCATCTCAACGGGAGAAGCGGAGGCACTGCTCACATAATCCGCCGGGGGAGGCGCAGAGTGGAAGATAGGCAACGCGAAGAGCTTGTAAAGTTGACATAGAGGACTTGAGCGATCTAGTCAGCCCATTTGTCCGGCCATAAAGCACAGAATGCTGTTTCAGTGATATTTGTTACTGTCAGGGCTTCCAGTTACTTCCAGTTACTTCCCGCCGCGCATATTCGCGGCTTCGCTCATGCCGCCCTTCAATTCACCTAGGGCTGGGGTTCGGGACTAACTATGGAAGCAGTATGCAACTCGCTGCGGGGTCTGCAAGACTGTTGTCTGACGGCTGCGCGCCTCGCGCAGAAATATGCAGTGTGCCATGCCGTACTAAGCCTGAGAACGTAGCGGCAACATGGGTCGTCTCAGCGCTTTGAAACGCGTTAAACTTTTCACAGGCACGTCTGAATTAGCGAAATCCCCGCACACATGGCTGGCAGGTCCACCTGGATCATTCTCATAGTCAATAACAGTTTAAGAACCCCGCACCTACGTGCCGTTTATCTAAATTCCAGCCTCCTGCTGAGGGTCTGTTCCTGGGTCAGGGCAGTCAGTCGCCGTCCGAACGGGAAGCCCACGGCTCGATATGACTGGCTCAGCCCACAACCTCACCCCGATTGGTGCTTGTGCATGACGCATCCTGCACGCCCACCGCAGTGGCTCGCAGAAACTCAGCAGAGCTGGAGGGCGCAGATCGTGTATAAAATGGCGGGCGGTTCCCCCCTCATAATCTCCACCCCTCTACTCTCTTTCAATGAACCAGGCCGTGATCCTTGCCGCTCTTTCTATCGTCGCCGCCGACTTCAGCGGTGACCTCCAGGCTGTCTCCTCGCTGGCTGCTTCGCTGCAGCAGCAGGTTGACGCCTTTGCCTCGGGCCAGGGCATCGCTGGTGCTCTTGGCATCCAGGGTGGCTACCCGACGCTCTCGAGCGCCGTTGTTGCCGCTGGCAACGACGCCAGCTCGCCCGGCACCATTGACGCCTCGGCTATTGGCGGCACCCTCGGCTCGGTCACCACCCTGCTGAACAGCCTCAAGTCGAAGGCTGCCGACTTCTCGGCCGTCAACGCTGGCCCGATCGTTGCTGGTGACATCAACGGTCTGATCCAGCCCGCTGAGGACCTGATCTCGAAGGTCGTCTCGTACGCTCAGGCCAACTCGCTCTGCGACGACGTCTCGAGCCTGGCCCCCGCCGTCAGCTCGTTCTCTGACGCTTTCAACGGTGCTGCTTCGGCCAACGCCGCTAACGCCATCTCGCTGGTGCCCGTCACCTGCGCCGGTGGTGCCGCCCCCGCCTCGAGCGGTGCCGCTGCCGAGTCGTCGGCTGCTGCCCCCGCTGAGTCGTCGGCTGCCGCCCCTGCTGCCCCCTCGGCTGCTGGCAACGGCACTGCCTCGAACGGCACTGACGTTACCGTCACTGACGTCGTCACCGCCTGGACCACTTACTGCCCCGGCCCCACCACCTTCGCCCACGGCAACAAGACCTACACTGTGACTGGCGCCACCACCCTGACCATCACGGACTGCCCCTGCACCGTCACCAAGGCCCCTGGTGCGTCGGCTCCCGCCGCTGCCCCCACTGCTGCTGGCAACCCCTCGAAGGCTCCTGCCCCCGCTAACGCCGCTGCCGTCGTCGTTCCCGGTGTGGCCGCCGTTGCTGGTGTTGCTGCCCTGTTCCTGTAAATTACAGATCTGGCATTTTACCCCCTTTCGTAATACCTTTTAATTTAAATAGATACGCAAATTCTGTGTAATATCTGACCATCGGGTTTACTGACAATTGAGTAAGAGCACTTGGCCTCATCTCGTAAGACGAATGGGTTCCGCCACGCGACAGTATCCGGTACAATAATCCGAGGGAATCTTGCGCTGAGCCATAAGTGAGGCTCAATGACTTTCTAACATTTACATGGCGTTAAGTAGGCGCTGTGAGCTCACGAGCATACGACTTGTCTAATCATGTTTCGTATCGGCCCTCTGCAGTGCCCTAGCGCGGGATGTGAATGCCTCAATCATCTGCGTGGACACCTTTGGCCCTAGTCTTTGTGCCAACTGATTGTAGACTGCGTTGTTGAATTTATAGCGTAGGCGGAGTTCCGCCATGCACTGCTGCGGCGTGACGGCCCGAATGTGCCAGGCCGAATACAGCTCCTTGAACATGCTTGTTTCTTTGGCGGTCGAGACAACGCGCTCGGGAGACGTCGTCACAGTGCTTTGAAAAGTCTCGTCAAGGCCCATCACGCCAACTTTCAAGTTGACACGGCGCTCTCCATCAACTTCGTCAACGATGGCCGTCTCAGTGCAATAGGGTACAAACTCCGGATAGCGCTCGACATCGGCAACAACGTCATACATGAGCGACGCCGGTACCGGAATAGAGCGCCTGACCCGGAAGTCAGACGCGTTTCGCCGCGCCCGTCCAGCCGGCGCGGCTCTCAGCTGCGCTCCGGCCCGAGCCTGAGACCTGCACAGCAGGCGTAGCATAAGTCAGCGTGCCGGAAACATTCCCGCTCTTAGTACTGACGGTTGACCTGCAGGACTTTGGGTCCCAAGTGCGCGAGCTGCAATAATATGGTACAGTTACGAGGCCTAACTATATCTACTGCTGGTCCGAACCGTGCAGACGCACCGCGGCGCCATATTTTTGCAGCTTGGTGAGCAGCGCGTCGCCCTGCTTGACCAGCAGCTGGTACTGCGAGTTCTTGGTGTCGGGGCGGTTCGTCACGATGACACCGTTAACTTTGTCGACAACACAGTTGAGCTTCTTCTGCGGAATCAAGCGCGACAGGTCGGCATCAAGGAACTCTGGGCTCACGCCAAATGTCTTGGCCATAGAATTGATGTTCAATGCCATGTACGACTCGAGAAGCTGCGCATATGCCTTGGCGCGCATCTCACGCACGTAGTAAGACGCATGCGGCGCCAAATACCACGAGGGCAGCAGCACGTCCTGCTCAACGCGCGCAAGAGCCTGCAAGAACGTAGAATACTCACCCGTATAGAGAGAGTTGGTCATTTCACTGAGCGTCTCGAGGTCTTTCGTCGTGGGTAGCAGCGACAACACCTCCGGAGAGTCCACGATTTTCTTTTTGAGATCGACACGCGAGAGCGCCAGCGCTCCGCACACCATGCCGTAGGCCACCACCTTCTCGTATGACGTGAGCTCGCTCGACGTGAAGGTGGCAAAGCTGTCAATAAGCAAATCAGCCGCTTCAGCAAACTGGCGCACCGACATCAGGTACATGCCTTTGTACGTTTTGTAACGATTTTTGCGCTCCCAGTCGCCGTCGCTATCAATGAGCAGCTGCGACTCCTCAATCTGCTTCTGGATGAACTGCTTGTCATTGAAGAAAAGGCCAAGTCGCATAATCGTCAGATGTATGTCAATCTTCGAACCAGCATTGGCAGTAAGCTCCAGCGCTTTGCGAAGCGTCTCCAGGGCTTTCTCGCGGTCACACAGCTTTGCGTAGTAGTTACCCAGCTTGACAGTGGCCTCGACGGTGGCAATCTCATCCTCATTAGCGGCAGCATCATCGATTGCCGTCTGCAGCTCATCAGAGCGAACTGTGTTGTGAGCCGTCATCTCCTCAACTTCGGTGGCGGGCAGCGACACCTGTGGCAGCTCGGGAGCCAGCTGCTGGTACAGCGGGGCAAGCTTATCGGCACGAATGGCTGCCAGCAGCTCTTCGGCGGCCGCCGCATGTTTAGACGCGTAGCGCGGCGTACGGAGCGTGAAAATAAGGTCGGCAAGCCGCAGGTCGGGGACGGCCTCGGGCTCCATGGCGTGCGGGTGAAGTCGGTGGAAGCCTGGGACTGGTAGCCGCTTTGTCAGGACACGCACACACGGCCCTACCTCCACGACTAGCCGCACCGAAGCCACGAACCTAGCGTGGTTTCCTGCTAATCGGCACAATTGCTAACAAGACGTACAATTTGTACAACTCTGGACCCAGATGGCGGGAGGTTCAATTAAATTATTATGAGATCATTGATCTACTCGTTCAGTGTATCTGTATACGGCTTCCCCGCAAGTCTAAGACTCCCAGCCAAGTTTTGAGCTACCAATAACGCACTTTAAAAGGCAGTTTAACATTTCAGACTCTGCTGGTGAGAAGCGCTCTCGAATTCGTTTGAATAGCATCCACTTTTCCGCCGAGTCGGATCGCATCCAGCCGGCATGTCAGCCTGCTGAGCAAGCAGCCAAGGAAAGCGGCCAAGAGTAAGCGTGCAGACTGCGGAGCCTTAGCGCAGGCCCATTAAAGCGCGCGTGGCCACAAAATGTAGGGCGTTGAGGCATTTACGGGGGTTTAATTGAGCTTTAATTATGGAGTCGCAGCTTCACCTGTTCAAAAACGTGGCGCAGCGCAGCTGTAGCAAGCAAGCGTAGGTGTCGCAGGTACAGTCACGTGCCACGGAACGGCAAGGCTGCCGCGTGCCTGCGCTTCCCCACCTCTTGGCCGTACGCACTCCCCCACGTTGCAACCCCACCCTAGCGAGTTTGCTGAACCCGCTCGGAACCTGCAAAGACTAGAACAACTAACAGAATGGTGAGACTTGGACCCAAGCAGCCGCCGAGCCGCAAGGGCACGCTTGAGTACCTGCCCGAGGATCTGCGCGACCAGATCACCAAGTACGAAGACCTGCTGACCGTCTCCAAGGCCAAGCTGAAGGAGATCTCAGATCATTTCAACAAGGAGCTAGACAAGGGCCTCAGCAAAGAGGGCGGCTCAATCCCCATGAACGTGGCCTGGGTCATGGACTACCCCACGGGTAAGGAGACCGGTGCCTTCCTTGCGCTCGATATGGGCGGTACCAATCTTCGCGTGGCGGAGGTGACGCTCAACGGTCAGCGCGGCTTCGACGTCGTCCAGTCAAAGTACAAGATGCCCGACGGGATCAAAACGGGCACCAAAGACGAGCTGTGGTCATATATCGCCGAGTGCGTGGGCAAGTTCCTGCAGACGCACCACACGCAGAAGGACGATGGTGAGTACGTGTATATCGGTTTCACCTTCTCGTACCCGTGCACTCAGCTGGCCATCAACCACGGCGTGCTACAGCGGTGGACCAAGGGCTTCGACATCGACGGCGTTGAGGACCACGACGTGGTCCCCATGCTGCAGGCCAAGTTCGACGAGCAGGGTGTCAAGGCCCGCGTCGGCGCGCTCATCAACGACACGACCGGTACGCTCGTTGCTTCCAACTACGTCGACCCCAAGACGCAGATGGGGTGCATCTTCGGCACCGGCTGTAACGCTGCGTACTACGACCAGGTCAAGAACATCCCCAAGATCCAGGGCCACCTGCCCGACGACATTCCTGGCGACTCGTGGATGGCCATCAACTGCGAGTACGGCGCGTTCGACAACGAGCACGTTGTGCTGCCGCGCACAAAGTACGACGAGCAGCTCGACCGCGAATCGCCGCGCCCCGGGCAGCAGTCTTTCGAGAAGATGATTGCGGGCTACACGATGGGCGAGATTCTCCGCCTCATCCTGCTTGACGTGAGCGAACAGGGTATCATTTTCAAGGACCAGCCAACCGACAAGCTCAAGAAAAGTTACAGCCTTGACGCGAGCTTTCTTTCGAAGATCGAGGAGGATCCGTTTGAGAACCTCAGCGAGACCGAGACGCTGTTCTCGGAGGAGCTCGGTATCGCGACGACCGAGGGCGAGCGCTCGCTGATCCGCCGTCTTGCCGAGCTCATTGGCACGCGCGCTGCGCGCCTGTCAATGTGCGGCGTGGCCGCGATGACGAAAAAGATGGGCTTTGGCCCCGCAAACGCGGGCGCCGATGGCTCCGTGTTCAATAAGTACCCGCACTTCCGCGACCGCGGCGCGCAGGCCCTCGCCGACATTTTTGACTGGGAGGGCCCCGCCAAGGACTACCCGATCCAGGTGATTCCTGCCGAGGACGGCTCGGGCGTCGGCGCCGCCATTATCGCCGCGCTGACCAAGAAGCGCCTTGAGCAGGGCCTGAGCGTCGGCCAGGTCGAGGTCCCCAAGCCGGGCACAGAGTAGAGCCGCCTAAAAGAGGCGGGCTTGTCGCCGTCGTGGGCAGTCGTAAATAGCGATTACGTAGAATAAGGCCGGCTTGCCAGGCTTGAGTTTATGTTGCGGGCCAATCGCGGGTAAGAAGGTCCACAACTCACAAGTTGCGCTGCTTGAGCGTGACCGAGGCAAACTCTTCCTCGAGCGACTGCGAGCGGGACGGCGCAAGCGCCGTCGCGCCCGCGTGTTCGGCCTCTGCCGGCGCGGCTGCCGCCGGCGGCGGCGGGCCACTCGACAGCGGGCGCGGCGCCTTGGGGGTCGCGTCCGGGCTCGCCGCGCGGCTGGGCCGGCGCGACGCGGCCTGCGACGGCGGCACAGACAGCGGATCGTTCAGCCCCGTCTGGACCGGGCCCTGGACCCACTGGATTTCAACGTTCACGGGCACGGCCTTGTCGCCGAGCTCGGCGCCAAGCTTTTGTAGGCGCTTGGCCAGCCCGTTGATGCGACGCACGACGACAACGTTGTTGCAGTAGATGGAGTTCTCGTTGGCGTGGACTTCGAGCGTGAAGCCCTGCGCAGTGCCGCGGAGCTTGAACGTCAGCACGTCTTCGCGCACGCGCGCGCCGGGGAAGGCGCCGCCGGCCACGTACATGATGTGACCAAGGTACAGCGCCCACCACGAGCGGCGCACGTCGATGGGCACGCGCACCATGGAGTCGCGGTAGCGGCGGCGCTGGGGCGCGACGTCGCCGCCCCAGCGGTTGCAGAGGGCGAGACCGAGCAGCGCGCGGAACTCGTGCGAGAGCCCGCTCGTGCCAGAAAGAATACCGTCGGTCGCGATGGACAGTCCGAGGGTTGCCTGCAACTCCTTAGGGTACGACGAGTGGATGTACGACGCGTTGGCGAGCGCGGGCAGCACGCGGATGAGCAGCGGCTCGGGCGCGTCGGACGGCATCGCCGCGAGCAGCGCCCGCATCAATCGCTTGGCGCCGGGCAGCGCGTACGGCCGCGTTGCCACGAGCAGCGGGTCCTGCCGGCGCACCTCCTGCGTGAGCTGGTGGAAGAGGATACCCTCGCGCAGCGAGCTCTGGTCGTACAGGACCTTGCGGATGTCGGAGATCGCGCGGATCGTCGCCGTCACCAGGAACGCGACGGAAATCAGCGTGTCGGCCCGCGTGGCGCTCGTTTTGCGCAGCTGCTCGGCGCGCTCGGCGACCACGCTCTGCGGGATCGCCATCCACTCAGCGGGCGCGACGCCCCAGCCGTTGATTATCGCGACCGGGTGCTCCGGCGCCGCTTCCATGAGCAGGTCGCCAACGGCGCGGAACGCCGAGCCCGAGATGTAGAGACGGTGCCCGCCGTCGCGCTGCGCGCGGCGCGACAGGTCCGGCGGCAGGTTCAGCTGGGTGACCGCGCGGCGCAGCGCCGTCACGAGCTCAGCCTGCAGCTGCTCCGGCGCGTCCTTGTCCGCACCCAGGCGGCGCGTCAGCGTGCGCAGCCCATAGGGCAGCACAAACGGCTCGGGCCCGGCCGTGACCTCGCCGGTCGTCGCGGAGATCCAGTTCAGGTGGATGTAGGAGGCGCCGAGCTTGAGGTACAGGCCGTGCGCCGAGTGGAACGACGAGGCAATGCCGTAGAGCGACGCACCGTACTCGACCTCCTTGGTGAAGCAGTGCACGTGCCACCCCGTCGCGGCCTCGACTTCGCCCAGAACCTCGTCGAGGTTCGGGACGTTGTGCAGCGCGGCACCGGCCACAATCTGGACCGAGCCGGGCGCCACGCCGTAGTCGTTGCAGATGCTGCGGAAGCGCAGCAGCGAGATGACCATGTCCTTGGCCGCCTCGGGCGCGATGGGGCGGTCGCCGTCGGTGAGCGCAATCACGGCCTTGTCTTGAAAGACGCACGGCAGGATGCGTGCGTGCTTCGGGTCGAGCGAATTGATCGAGAAGCGCACCGAGCCGGTGCCGATGTCGACGAAGGCCTCGAGAAAGTTGGGCGGCGACCCGGCGGCAGCGCCAGCGGCGACGGCGGCACCGGCAACGGCAACGGCGGCAACGGTAACGGCTCCGGCTCGGGCAATGGCTCGGGCAACGGCTCCGGCACCGGCTCGGGCAACGGCAATGGTTCCGGCTCGGGCGGCAACGGCCTTGGCAGCACCGGCTCCGGCTCTGGTTCCGGCTCGGGCAACGGCGGCAATGGCGCCGGCTCGGGCAACGGTAACGGTAACGGTAGCGGCAACGGCGGCAATGGTGCCGGCAACGGCGGTAACGGCGCGGGCAACGGCGGCAACGGCAACGGCTCCGGCTCGGGCGGTAACGGCCTCGGCGGCACCGGCTCCGGCAGCGGCGGCAACGGCAACGGCAATGGCGGCAGCGGCGCCGGCAACGGCGGCAACGGTGCCGGCAATGGCGGCAATGCTCCCGCTGTCGCGTCGGGCGCCGGCTCGGGCGCCGGCCCGGGCGCTGGCGGCAACGGCCTCGGCGCCTCGGGCCCTGCCCAGGCGAACGGCGCTGCCTCGCGCTACGTCAGCCTCTCCGCTGCGATGTTCGCGGCTGCGGTCTTTATGCTTTGAACTGCAAACTAATACATAGCGAATTTGTAATACCCCCCTTTTAATTCACTAATAACGATTATTTTACTTTAACAAGACAGTCCGCCTTGGTGAGAACCGCCTGACTCATCGCGCCGCGCCGGGCCTGGCTTGGGACTTTGTTTCTGCGCCAAGACCCGTGCTGGCCGCCCCGAACGCCTGCGCGGCCAAGGCGGGCCCCGGCGTGGCGGAGGCGTGCATGACCTCGGCAGCGGGCAAAATTTTGCAGGCCGAGGACAAAATGGGGTGGCCTGAGCAAATGAACACGATTGAATTTGCGGTTTTTGCTGACATGAATAACAAACGCCGGCATGTGCGCCTCTCCTCGGCAGAGCCGGCCAACCGCGTGCGGATCTGGGCTCGTTGATCGTTGCCGTTAGCGCACGCCTCGGGCCCCGTAGGGAGGGAAAAATTAAGCATGGGCGCATGCCGTGGCCTGGGCTGGGGTGCATATGCGCTCGTGATTTCGCTCACCCCCCGCACGTGACAGATGGCGCGGGAGGTGGGGGCCGACATTACAGCCGGCCGGGCCGTATTGTGCTATGTTCGCACTCAGAGCCTGTGAACAATAGCGAATGGGAAAGCCGACATCTTGCGGTTTTTCCTAAACACCAACATCCTTGCCGAACCCTGGCCCTGGTGACTGGTCCTACCTCAACCTGCATGCACCCTGCAAACGAAGCTGACTGGACGGCGGAGCCGGGCGCTGGCGGTGGGGTCGGAAGCGCAGGCTGGCGAAAGGTGCGCCTCATCGTGGCGGCCCTCGGCGGGCTCCCGACAGGCGCTCGGGCGATCCTAGGCGGAGCGGCGCCGCAGGGCGGGCGCCCCATCGCCGCGATTTAAACTTGCGCCCCGTCGCGGCGCGGCCGACGCCACCCTGCGGCGTGCGGCGGGCGCCGGCTTTGTCGCGGCTTTCGGCCCGAGGCCACGTCCTCCTCCCGTCAGCGACCTGTCGGGGGACCACCCTCACAATTTGGGGCTTTTGCAGCGTGCATACCTCTGCGCGAGGATCGTGCCCTTGCCCTGGCTTCCAAGGTGTGCGCATGCCCATGGGCTTGGGGACGGGCCCGTTTTGGCCCAATAGGTAGCGGGCGCCTGCGCGGCGCGACGGGTGGGCTAGGTCAGGAGAGCAATCATAGAATCAAGAGGGTTTTTGTATACCCGCGCGCACGCCGGCGCACGGCTGCGCGACCGGCTCAAAATTATAGAGAAAACGACCGCGGTGGGCAGCCGGCGCGCCGAGCGCGGATCCGTGGCGCTGCCGCCCTTGGGAGGCGTCGAGAGTATGCACTTGACCCCAGATGCACGGCGAGCTGCAGGTGCGTCGAGGTGAGCTGCGGGCACTGTGCATGGCGCGAGCCCAGTCGGGCGCGCGGCCGCTCCATATATCTCCCAGCGCAGGCATCTGGTGAGGCTTTGATCGCTGATTTGGGTTTTCCAAGCTTTGCTCCGCTAGTGCCTCGAACGGTTGCCGTCGTTTGAGAGGCAGCCCCCCGCATGTACCTCGACCTCCGCCGGGCCGCCGCCTGGGCTGGCCTCGCCAGCCTGGCGGGCCCCGTGCTCCACCTGTCTCCCGCCGCCGCCGCCGCGGTCTCGACGGCGCCGCCTGCCGCTGCGGCGCCCAATGCCGCGGCCGCAGCCGCATGCGGCTCCATAAGTACCTACACAAGCTCCATTTCGAGCGGATTGCCGCCGCTCCTCTGCCCCGCTTGCGTCACGACCGACGACAACATCGACCAGTTCACCGACGCGCTCGGCGACGTCGCCACGATCTTTGCGTCGATCCCCGGCCTGCTGATCGGCGCGCTGATTCCCAGCGTGATCAACGGCGCGATCAGCAATGCCGAGAACGCGATTGCCAACCTCGCGTCGCTGCCGGCGCTGCAGTGCGTCTCGGGCCCGCAGGCCCTGACCATCGAGCTCGCAATCACCGCGTTTCTCGTTACTTACAACACGCTCTTGCTCGCCATCAACACGGCGACGCCGCTGCTCAAAATCTTCGGTCTGATGACGCCGTTCACGCAGTTTCTGACCATTGTCGACAACGGGCTCAACCCGTTCTTCAAGAACATCGACAACGGCTACAAGAACTCGGCAGGCTGTTTCGACTGCAACCTGCTCGCCCTCATCAACGGCGGCATCGGGACCGCCAACAGCGACCTCGGCGCGAACTCGAACCTCAAGAGCGTGCCGCTGCTCTACCGGTTCACCGCCTGCGACGCCGTCGCGATCACGACGTTCGTGACCACGCCCTGCCCGTCGAGCGCCAAGCCATCAAGCGCGGCGCCGTCGAGCGTGGCTGCGTCGAGCGTGAAGCCGTCGAGCGCGGCCGCGTCGAGCGCGGCCCCGTCGAGTGCCGCGCCGTCGAGCGTCAAACCTTCGAGTGCCGCGGCCTCGAGCGCCGCCGCGTCGAGCGCTGCTGCGTCGAGCGCTGCCTCCTCGGCTGCCGCTTCGAGCGTAAAGCCGTCGAGTGCCGCGCCCTCGAGCGCCGCCGCGTCGAGCGCCGCCGCGTCGTCTGCCGCCGCGTCGTCTGCCGCCGCGTCGTCTGCCGCCGCGTCAAGCGCGGCCCCCTCGAGTGCCAAGCCTTCGAGCGCGGCCCCCTCGAGCGCCGCGGCGTCGTCTGCCGCAGCGTCCTCCGCCGCGCCGTCCTCGGTCGCGCCGTCTTCGGTCGCGCCGTCGTCTGCCGCAGCGTCGAGTGTGAAGCCTTCGAGCGCTGCACCTTCGAGCGCTGCGCCGTCTTCAGCCGCGCCGTCGTCGGCTGCTCCTTCGTCGGCCGCACCTTCTTCGGTGGCTGCATCTTCGGCCGCTGCGTCGTCGGCCGCTGCGTCGTCGGCCGCTGCATCGTCGGCTGCTGCATCGTCGGCCGCTGCCTCTTCCGCTTCGCCGTCGTCAGTTGCGCCTTCGTCGGCCAAACCAAGCTCGGCCCCTAGCTCAGCTGCACCTAGCTCGGCTGCGCCCAGCTCGGCTGCGCCATCAGCTCCGTCATCCGCTGCCCCGTCGTCCGCGGCAGCTTCGTCTGCGGCAGCTTCGTCCGCGGCAGCTTCGTCTGCGGCAGCTTCGTCTGCTGCAGCCTCGTCCGCGAAGCCCAGCTCGGCTGCCTCTACGGCGCCAAGCTCGGTGCCAGCCTCAGCTGCCCCTTCATCGGCCGCGCCTTCGTCGGCTGCACCGTCATCGGCTGCACCTTCGTCGGCTGCACCTTCGTCGGCCGCGCCTTCGTCGGCCGCGCCTTCGTCGGCTGCACCGTCGTCGGCTGCACCTTCGTCGGCTTCCCCTTCGTCGGCTGCACCGTCGTCGGCTGCACCGTCGTCGGCGGCGCCTTCGTCGGCGGCACCTTCGTCGGCTGCACCTTCGTCGGCTTCCCCTTCGTCGGCTGCCCCTTCGTCGGCTGCGCCGTCGTCGGCCGCGCCGTCGTCGGCTGCGCCTTCGTCGGCGGCTCCGTCGGCTGGCAGCTCCGCCGCGGCCAGCTCCGTGCCTGGCGCGAGCTCTGCATCTGGTGCTGGCTCTGCCTCAGGCGCTTCATCGGCACCAGGCGCGAGCTCCGCTCCCGTTGTATCGTCTGCGCCCGGCGCCAGCTCGGCTCCGGCTGCCTCGTCGGCGGCTGCCAGCTCTGCTGCTGCCAGTTCGGCTGCCGCCAGCTCTGCTGCCGCCAGTTCGGCTGCCGCCAGCTCTGCCGCCAGCTCTGCTGCCGCCAGCTCTGCCGCCGGCTCTGCCGCCGGCTCTGCTGCTGCCAGCTCTGCCGCCAGCTCTGCTGCCGCCAGTTCGGCTGCCGCCAGTTCGGCTGCCGCCAGCTCTCCTGCCGCCAGCTCTGCCGCCGGCTCTGCCGCCGGCTCTGCTGCCAGCTCTGCTGCCGCCAGCTCTGCTGCCGGCGCACCCGTTGGCGGTAGCACCGCCGCGGGCAGCTCCGTCGCGGGCTCGCCGACGCTCTGTGGCACCAGCAGCGTGGTCTCGACCTCGCTGGCGGCCGGCACGGCATCCGTGCAGGGAGGCTGCCCGGCCTGTGCGACGACCGATGCCAACGTAAAGGCGGTGACCGACGCCCTCGCCGCGTTCACGACGGCAGCCTCGAACTTGCGCACGAGCCTGCTCGCCACAGCCAACACCCCGACCGCGGGCGGCGTCCAGACTGCAGCCAACGCCCTGAACACCGCGCTCACGAACCTGCTTGCGGTGCCCACGCTGGCATGCATCTCGGGCCCGCAGCTGCAGCAGAGCCTCCAGAACCCGCTGATCTCGGCACTGAGTGCCTACTACCGGGTCTTCACGCAGGCCAGCGCCACCGCCTCGCAGATTCAGGGCGCCGGCGCCGGCGGCACGCTGGTCAACGCGCTGACGTCGGCCCAGAACGGGCTCGCGTCGTTCCTCAAGAACCTCGACGGCACGCTCACGGCCTCGCAGGGCTGCTTTGACTGCAGCTTCGAGGGCTCGATCAACAACCAGATCGGGAGCATCACCAACCAGGTGCCTGGCTTCAACACCAAGTACAGCGCCAGCCTGCCGAACATCGCGGCCCTCAAGGCCTGCGATGCCATCGTTCTGTCAACGTCGTTTGTCACGTCGGCATGCCCCTCGTCCGCCGCCGCGAGCTCGGCGCCCACGACATCACCGTCGGTGCCTGCCAGCTCGGCGGCCGCCAGCTCGGCTGCCAGCTCGGCGGCTGCCAGTTCGGCGGCTGCCAGCTCGGCGGCTGCCAGTTCGGCGGCTGCCAGTTCGGCGGCTGCCAGTTCGGCAGCTGCCAGCTCGGCGGCTGCCAGTTCGGCAGCTGCCAGCTCGGCTCCTGTCACCTCGGGTGCCGCCTCGTCCGACGCGGGCTCGGCAGCCGCAAGCTCGGCAGCCCCCAGCTCGGGTGTTTCAGTCTCTTCTGCGGCCGCCGGCTCCGCTGCGGGCTCGGCCAGCTCGGCGGCTGCCAGTTCTGCGGGTGACACGGCTTCAGCGTCGGGTGCTAGCTCCGGTGTTGCGTCTGGCTCCTCTGGCTCTGCCTCTGACTCTGCCTCGGGCTCTGCCTCGGGTTCTGTCTCGGCATCTGCTTCGGGTGCAGCCTCGGGCTCTGCTTCGGGTGCAGCCTCGGGCTCTGCCTCGAGCTCTGCTTCGGGCGCGGCCCCGGGCTCTGCCTCGGCATCTACTTCGGGCGCGGCCGGTGCGAGCTCTGTGCCCGATGCCGGCAGCTCAGCCGCAGGCGCCAGCTCGGCGCCGGCCACCTCGGCCAGCGCCAGTTCGGCGCCCGACGCGGGCTCTGCTGCCGCTTCGGCGACCGGCGCCAGCTCGGCCTCTGCTGGCTCGGCTGCCGACACTGGCTCGGCGGCCGCCAGCTCGGCGGGCGCAAGCCAGGCCTCTGGCGCGAGCTCAGCGTCCGCCCCGGACGCGGGCTCCGCGTCTGCCTCAGCCCCTGGCGCCAGCTCGGTTGCCGCCTCGACTGCGCCCGACGCGGGCTCAGCCTCGGCGTCTGCTCCCGACGCCGGCTCGGCATCCGCCAGCTCGGCCCCAGTCGCCGGCTCGGCCACGACCTCTTCGGCCCCCGACGCGGGCTCCGCCTCCGCTCCGGGCGCCAGCTCGGCCGCTGCCAGCTCGGTCCCGGACGCTGGCTCGGTCTCGGCTTCTGCCACGGGTGCAGGCTCCGCCTCCGCATCTGCTTCCGATGCCGGCTCGGCGACTGCGAGCTCGGCGCCCGATGCCGGCTCGGTGACCGCCAGCTCGGTCACCGCCAGCTCAGCAGCGGACGCAAGCTCGGCAGCTGCGAGCTCCGTCCCCGATGCCGGGTCGGTCTCGGCCTCTGCTCCGGACGCCGGCTCGGCCTCGTCGGCTGCCAGCTCGGCGGCCGACACGGGCTCTGCCGCCGCCTCCGCGGGTCTCAGCTCGGCCGCGCCGACCTCCGGCGCCGACGCGAGCTCGGGCGCCTCGGCCACCGCATCGGACGCATCAGTCACCGGCTCGGGCAGCGCCAGCGCGTCGGCTTCGGCGACCGACGCCTGCTCGATCTCGATGAGAACCGTCGAGGAGCGCGGCGCGCACGGCGTGATTTACCGGCGCACGGTCGCCGACATTGTCTGCCCTTCGTCGGCGCCTGCCTCGGGCTCGAACGCCGCCAGCGGCACCGACGCTGCGTCGTCCGCTGCCGCCACTGACGCCAGCTCTGCCGCAGACACGGCTTCCGCCAGCTCTGTTCCGGCTGCCGGCTCGGTAACTTCCGCTCCGGACGCTGGCTCAGTCTCCGCAACGTCCGCCCCGGACGGTGGCTCGGCCACATCTGCACCGGACGCTGGCTCAGCTTCGTCTGCGCCGGACGCCGGCTCTGCCGCATCGACTCCGGCCGGTGGCTCTGCTACCTCTGCTCCGGACGGTGGTTCGGTTTCGGCGACCTCCGCGCCCGATGCTGGCTCTGCCACATCGGCTCCGGACGCCGGCTCCGCCACCTCTGCGCCAGACGCCGGTTCGGCCACGTCCGCTCCCGACGTAGGCTCGGTCTCGGCGACCTCCGCCCCCGATTCCGGCTCCGCTACGTCGGCTCCGGACGCCGGTTCGGCCACGTCTGGACCCGCGGCATCGACAACTTCTGCGCCGGACGCCGGCTCGGCTTCTGCGACTTCTGCGCCTGACGCGGGCTCTGCAACCTCTGCGCCTGACGCTGGCTCAGCTTCGTCTGCACCTGACGCTGGCTCGGCTTCTGCAACTTCTGCGCCTGACGCGGGCTCGGCCACGTCCGCCCCCGACGCAGGCTCGGTCTCGGCGACCTCTGCACCTGACGCTGGCTCGGCCACTTCTGCCCCGGACGCTGGCTCCGCTACTTCTGCGTCGGATGCCGGTTCCGCCGCGGCCAGCTCCGCTGCCGCCACTGCTGCCAGCTCTGCGCCCGACGCCGGCTCGGTCTCGGTCACTGCCTCTGATGCGGGGTCTGCGTCTGCGACGGCCCCTGATGCCGGCTCGGTGTCGGCCTCTGGTACTGACGCCGGCTCTGCGGCCAGCTCGGCTCCAGATGCAGGCTCCGCCACGGCCACCTCGGTCTCTGGTGCCGGGTCGGCTACCGCCAGCTCGGCACCGGACGCGGGCTCGGTCACGGCCAGCTCTATCGCGGACGCCGGCTCGACTACGGCGCCTGACGCCGGCTCGGTCTCGGCTACCGCTCCAGACGCCGGCTCGGTGACGGCTTCGTCTGCCTCTGCCGCGGGCTCGGCCGCCGCCAGCTCGGCGCCCGACGCGGGCTCAGCGACTGCGAGCTCGGCGGCAAACACCGCCGCCAGCTCCCCGGACGCGGCCTCGACTACTGCCGCCAGCTCGGCCGCGGATGCCGGCTCGGCCACGGCGAGCTCGGCTGAGGGCAGCTCGGCAGCGTCATCAGCCCCGGACGCCGGCTCGGCTTCGGTCTCCGCCACAGACAACGGCTCCGCGGCCAGCTCGGCTCCGGACGCCGGCTCGGCTTCTGCGACCTCCGCCCCCGACGCTGGCTCGGCCACCTCCGCGCCGGACGCTGGGTCGGTCTCCGCAACTTCGGCCCCGGACGCCGCTTCTGGCGCCTCAGCCTCAGATGCGGGCTCGGCCACGATCAGCTCCGCTCCGGACGCCGGCTCGGCAGTGGCTTCCTCGGCCCCGGATGCGGGTTCCGTAACCGCCACGTCGGCTCCTGACGCCGGATCTGTTGGCGCCTCGTCGGCCCCCGACGCAGGCTCTGCCACCGCGAGCTCCGCACCCGACGCGGGCTCGGCTACTGCCAGCTCGGTCTCTGATGCTGGCTCCGCGACTGCTCCCGACGCCGGCTCGGCATCGGCATCTGCCACCGACAACGGCTCCGCGGCCAGCTCGGCTTCGGGCGCCGGGTCGGCCACCTCTGCTCCGGACGCCGGCTCGGTCTCGGCGACCTCCGCTCCCGACGCTGGCACGGCGACGTCTGCCCCGGACGCCGGCTCGGCTTCTGCAACCTCCGCGCCCGACGCCGGCTCGGCCACATCGGCTCCGGACGCCGGCTCTGCCTCCTCTGCTCCTGACGCCGGCTCGGTCTCGGCGACCTCCGCCCCCGACGCCGGCTCGGCGACGTCTGCCCCGGACGCCGGCTCGGCTTCTGCGACCTCAATTCCGGACGCTGGCTCGGCTATCTCTGCTCCGAATGCGGGCTCGACCACGGTCAGCTCCGCTCCGGACGCCGGCTCGGCCGCAGCCTCTTCGGCCTCGGATGCAGGATCTGCTACCGCCACCTCGGCACCCGATGCGGGATCTGCCACCGCCACGTCCGCGCCTGACGCTGGCTCGGCCACCACGAGCTCAGCCGCGGGCTCGGCTACTGCCAGCTCTGCCGCTGACGTTGGCTCTGCTAGCGACGGTGGTTCTGCGAGCGCCAGCTCGGCGGCAGACGCAGGCTCTGCCTCCAACGGTGGCTCCGCCTCTGCCACCTCGGCTCCTGATGCGGGGTCTGCGACTGTGAGCTCTGCCACCGATGCGGGCTCGGCGGCTGCGAGCTCTGCCCCTGACGCTGGTTCCGCGTCCGCGACTGCCCCTGATGCTGGCTCGGCATCCGCATCCGCCACGGACAATGGCTCCGCGACCAGCTCGGCGTCTAACGCCGGTTCGGCCACTTCTGTTCCGGACGCCGGCTCGGCCTCTGCAACTTCTGCACCCGACGCCGGCTCTGCGACCTCGATTCCGGACGCGGGCTCGGCGAGCTCCGCCCCTGATGCTGGCTCTGCCTCGTCAGATGCCGGCTCGGCTACTTCCGCCCCTGACGCTGGCTCTGCCTCGTCTGCATCGGACGCTGGCTCGGCCACGTCTGCTCCGGACGCCGGCTCGGCCACGGTCAGCTCTGCTCCAAACGCCGGCTCAGCCTCTGCAACTTCCGCCCCGGACGCGGGTTCTGCAACCGCCACTTCGGCCCCCGACGCCGGCTCGGCCACGGCGAGCTCTGCGCCGGATGCGGGTTCGGTTTCCGCCACCTCGGCACCGGATGCGGGCTCGGTCGCGAGCTCGGCGGCCGACGCCAGCTCTGCCTCCAACGCCGGCTCTGCTTCCGCCACCTCGGCTCCCGACGCGGGGTCTGTGACCGCGAGCTCTGCTACGGATGCCGGCTCGGCGGCTGCCAGCTCTGCCCCTGATGCAGGCTCCGCGTCCGCGACTGCCCCTGATGCTGGCTCGGCGTCGGCACCGGCGTCGGCCTCGGCCACAGATAACGGCTCCGCGGCTAGCTCCGTTCCGGACGCCGGCTCTGCCACTTCTGTTCCGGACGCCGGCTCGGCCACCTCTGCTCCTGACGCGGGTTCCGCCACATCCCTGCCCGACAGCGGCTCTGCCACGTCTGCACCTGATGCCGGCTCTGCTTCTGCGCCGGATGCTGGCTCTGCCTCGGCGACTTCCGCCCCAGACGCTGGCTCTGTCACGTCTGCTCCGGACGCGGGCTCCGCGACGTCTGCCCCTGATGCTGGCTCGGCAACGTCTGTGCCGGATGCTGGCTCCGCGTCCGCCACCTCTGCTCCGGATGCTGGTTCAGCCGCCGCGAGCTCGGCGGCTGACGCTAGCCAGGCTACTGGCGCCAGCTCTGCGGCAGCTTCGGCCCCTGACGCCGGCTCGGTTTCCGCTTCTGCCACCGACAGCGGCTCCGCTGCCAGCTCCGCTGCCGACACCGGCTCCGCGGCCACCTCGGCTCCCGACGCTGGCTCGGTCCCCGCGACGTCGGCCCCCGACGCGGGCTCGGCGACTGCCACGTCCGCTCCGGACGCCGGCTCCGCGGGCGTCTCCTCGGCTCCGGACGCGGGCTCGGCCACGGGCAGCTCTGCGCCCGACGCAGGCTCGGCGACCGCCAGCTCTGCGACTGACGCCGGGTCAGCCAGCCCCTCGGCTCCGGACGCGGGCTCTGCGAGCTCCGCCGCGGACACGGCGACCGCCAGCTCGGCTGCGGACGGCAGCTCGGCCGGCGCGACCTCTGCCCCGGACGCCGGCTCGGCCTCCGCGTCTGCGACTGACGTCGCCTCCGCCTCGGCCGCCAGCTCGGCTGCCGACGCTGGGTCGTCTGCCCCCGCCAGCGCCTCTGCCCCGGCCACTGACGCCTGTTCCATTTCCATGAGGACCGTCGAGGAGCGCGGCGCCCACGGTGTCATCTACCGTCGCACGGTCGCGGACATTGTCTGCCCCTCGTCGGCGCCTGCCACCGGCTCGAACGCGGCCAGCGGGACCGACGCGGCGTCATCCGTGGCGGCCACTGACGCGAGCTCCGCCGTCGACACCGGTTCCGCCACGTCGGCTCCGGACGCCGGCTCGGCCACCTCTGCTCCGAACGGTGGCTCGGCCTCGGCGACCTCCGCCCCCGACGCTGGCTCTGCCACATCGGCTCCGGACGCCGGCTCTGCCTCCTCTGCTCCAGACGCCGGCTCGGTCTCGGCGACCTCCGCGCCGGACGCCGGTTCGGCCACGTCCGCTCCCGATGCCGGCTCGGCCTCGGCGACCTCAGCGCCCGATGTTGGCTCCGCTACGTCGGCTCCGGACGCCAGTTCGGCCACGTCTGCACCCGATGCGGCATCGACAACTTCTGCGCCGGACGCCGGCTCGGCTTCTGCGACTTCTGCGCCTGACGCTGGCTCGGCGACCTCCGCACCTGATGCTGGCTCGGCGACCTCTGCACCTGATGCTGGCTCGGCTTCCTCCGCACCTGACGCCGGCTCTGCCACGTCGGCTCCTGACGCTGGCTCGGCCGCTGCGAGCTCGGCTCCCGATGCCGGCTCCGCTACTGCGAGCTCAGCCGCTGGCGCCAGCCAGGCCACCGATGCCAGCTCCGCGGCCTCGTCTGCCCCGGACGCCGGCTCAGCTTCCGCGACTGCGCCTGACGCTGGCTCGGCGTCGGCATCTGCACCTGATGCCGGCTCGGGCTCTGTCTCTGCCACCGATAACGGCTCGGCCGCGTCCTCGGCTCCTGACGCCGGCTCGGCCAGCGCCAGCTCGGCTCCGGCCGTGGGATCCGTGACCGCGAGCTCTGCGCCCGATGCCGGCTCGGCTTCCGCCACGGACGCCAGCTCGGCTGCTGCGAGCACGGCTAACGCCGGCTCGGCCGCAGCCAGCTCGGCGCCTGCCACCTCTGTGGACGCCGTCGCCAGCTCGGCGCCGGCCTCCGACGCCGGCTCAGCCGCGAGCTCTGCCACCGACGCCGGCTCGGCGACGGCCAGCTCGGCGGCGGACGCCAGCCAGGCTACCGACGGCAGCTCTGCGGCCCCCTCGGCGCCGGACGCCGGTTCCGTCTCCGCTTCGGCGACTGACGCGGGCTCGACCTCGGCTCCCGACGCCGGCTCGGCCTCCGCCACGGCGAGCGACGCCGGCTCGGCCTCCACTGCAGCCACGGATGCAGGCTCTGTCTCGGCCTCGGCCTCGGCCACGGATGCGGGCTCCGCGACTGCGAGTTCGGCCACCGGTGCCAGCCAGGCCACCGACGCCAGCTCGGCTGCCGCTTCTGCGCCGGATGCCGGGTCGGCGTCGGCCACCGGCACCGCCGCGGGCTCGGCCTCGGCCTCCGCCTCCGACGCGGGGTCCGTCACCGCGTCTGCCCCCGACGCCGGCTCGGCGGCCGCCAGCTCTGGCGCTGGCTCCACTGCCGACGCCGGCTCAGCCAGCGCGACCTCTGCTGCCGACGCCACCACGGCCAGCTCGGCGCCCGACGCGGGGTCGGCGACCTCCACGGCACCCGACTCGGCTGCCGGCTCTGCCACCGACTCTGCGTCGGCGACTTCTGCCGCCGACACTGGCGTCCGCTCGGCCCCTGACGCCGGCTCTGCCAGCGCGTCGGCCTCCGACGCCGGCTCTGCTTCCGGTCTGAGCACCGACACCGCGGCCACCACCGCGTCGGCCGGTGCGTCCTCAGCTCCCGACGCCGGGTCTGTGACCGTGACAGGCGCTAGCCAGACGCCCGCCGGCTCGGCCGCCGCGAGCTCGGCTCCCGACGCCGGCTCCGCCACGGCTAGCTCGGCCGCTGACGCCAGCCAGGCCACCGATGCCAGCTCTGCTGCCGCCTCGGTCCCCGACGCCGGCTCGGCCACCGCGACCAACGCCAGCGCCGCCTCCTCGGCGACGGATGCCGGCTCGGCGACGGCTACTGATGCCAGCTCGGCCGCTGGCTCGGCTGCCGGCTCGGCCTCCGACACGGTGGCTGCGACCTCGGCCACCGACGCCGGCTCCGCCTCCGCCACGGACGCCAGCTCGGCTGCTGCGAGCACGGCTGACGCCGGCTCGGCCGCAGCCAGCTCGGCGCCTGCCACCTCTGTGGACGCCGTCGCCAGCTCGGCGCCGGCCTCCGACGCCGGCTCAGCCGCGAGCTCTGCCACCGACGCCGGCTCGGCGACTGGCGCCAGCACGGCCGCTACATCCGCCCCAGACGCGGGCTCTGCGACCGCTCCTGACGCCGGCTCGGCCACTTCTGCCCCGGACGCGGGCTCGGCCACCTCCGCGCCTGACGCCGGTTCAGCCTCCGCCACCTCCGCCCCAGACGCCGGCTCGGCTACCTCTGCTCCGGACGCCGGCTCGGTCAGCGCCACGTCGGCGCCGGACGCCGGCTCGGCCAGTGCGAGCTCGGCCGCCGACGCCAGCCAGGCCACTGATGCCAGCTCCGCTGCTGCCTCTGCCCCTGATGCGGGATCGGCCTCCGCGACAGGCTCGGACGCCGGCTCGGTGTCCGCGACTGCTCCTGACGCCGGCTCGGCCTCAGCATCGGCCACCGGCAACGGCTCCGCGGCCAGCTCCGCCCCGGACGCTGGCTCCGCGACCTCGGGTCCCGATGCCGGCTCGGCCTCGGCCACCGGCTCGGCCAGCGCCACCTCGGCTCCCGACGCCGGCTCGGCCTCCGCGAGCCTGCCCTCCGACGCCAGCTCGGCGGCTGCATCGGCCCCCGACGCGGGCTCGGCCTCTGCGACCGCACCGGATGCTGGCTCGGCGTCGGCCTCCGCGACGGACGCCGGCTCTGCCAGTGCCACTTCGGCGCCCGACGCCGGCTCAGCCAGCGCAACCGGTGCGAGCTCTGCTCCCGATGCGGGCTCTGCCGCCGCCAGCTCGGCCACTTCCGCCGCCGACGGCTCGGCCGCCGCCAGCTCAGCGCCTGACGCGGGCTCCGCCACTGCTAGCTCGGCTGGCGCGAGCCAGGCAACGGACGCCAGCTCTGCGGCCGCCTCCGCCCCTGACGCAGGCTCGGTGTCCGCCACGGGCACCGATGCCGGGTCTGTCTCGGCCACTGCGCCTGACGCCGGTTCGGCCTCGGCCACCGACATTGCCTCGGCCTCGGCCACCGATGTCGGCTCGGTCCCGGCCACCGCTCCCGATGCGGGCTCCGCCTCGCTGGCCACCGATGCCAGCTCTGCGGCCGCCAGCTCGGCTGCGGCAACCTCTGGCGACGCCGCCTCTGCCACCTCAGTGGCAGACGGGTCGGCCACCCCCTCAGCAACCGGCGTGCCCCCCACGGACGCGTCCTCGGTGCCTGATTCCGGCTCGGCGGCCGCCTCTGCGACCGGCTCCAGCAGCCAAGCCGCCTCCCCGTCGGCGTCCGCCCCTGGCTGCACCATTTCGATGAAGACGGTCGAGGAGCGCGGCGCGCACGGCGTCATCTACCGGCGCACCGTCGCCGACGTCGTCTGCCCGTCGACGGCCGACACCGGCTCAGCCTCGGCCAGCGCGACAGCGAGCGTTACCGGGTCGGACGCCAACCAAGTCCCGACCGGGTCGGTCTCCGGCACTGGCTCGGCGGCGGGCTCGGCGGCGGGCTCGGCTGCCAACGGCAGCTCTGGCGCCGCTACTTCTGGCGGCGCCGGCTCGGCTGTCGCCAGCTCCGCGCCCGACGCGGGCTCTGCCGCGGCAAGCTCTGCCGCCGGCGCGTCTGCCCCCGCCGCCTCGAGCGCTGCCAGCTCGGCCTCAAACGCCGGCTCAGCAGCCGCCACCACCTCTGCTAGCGGCTCGGCCACCAACTCCGCCTCCGCCTCCGCCTCCGCTACGGCTTCGGGCTCTGCGAGTGCGACGGGTTCGGCCGTCAACCAGCTCCCTACTTCCTCTGATACTGGCTCAGCCAGCTCCGGAGTCAGCTCGGGCGCCAGCTCTGTCGCCAGCTCCGCCTCCACGACGCTGTGCGGAACGACCAAATACCTCTCGACCTCGATCGTGGCGGGCACGGCGCCGGTGCCATGCCAGCCCTGCGGGACCACCGACGCCACCGTGACGACACTCATCGGCGCGCTCACCCAGCTCCGGGTGGCCTTCTCCGGCCTGCGCACGAGCCTGCTCCCCTCGGGTGCGGGAATCACCGCTGCGGGCATCCAAACCGCAGCACAGGCTGTGACCGCGGCACTGGCCACCCTGGCAGCCCAGCCTACCCTCCAGTGCATCACGGCGACGCAGGGCGGTAACCTTCAGCCCGCGCTGCAGACAATGCTCTCCTTCTACTATCTGGTCTACACGCAGGCGAACGCGGTGAGCTCGACTGTTATCAGCGTGCATGGCGACACAACACTCGTGAATGTGCTCACGGCGACGAACAACCAACTGCGCACGTTCTTGCAGGGCATTGACGCTGCGATCACAAACTCGCAGGGATGCGTGAACTGTAACATTGAGACGAGCGTTAATACCCAGGTCACCAGCGTGATGGGTCAGGTGCCTGTCTTCAAGGCCAAGTACGGAGTGCTGTTGCCGGGCCTTGTTTCTTTGCACGCCTGTGATGCCGTGGTTTACTCCTCAACGTTCTTGACAACGGACTGTCCGTCGACGGCGGTGAGCTCAGGTGATGCTACGGCAAGCTCGGCCGGTGCTGGCTCCGTCACGGGCTCCGCTATTGCTAGTGGCTCTGCTGCCGGCTCTGCCAGCGGCTCTGCTGCCGGCTCTGCTGCTGGCTCAGCCTCTGCTTCTGCGACTGTCTCTGCGACGCCCAGCTCGGCGGCTGACGCCAGTCAGGCTACAGGTGCCAGCTCGGGCGCAGTTTCTACAGCTGGCTCTGCGGGCACGGCTTCTGCGACAGGGTCAGCTGTGAGCTCCGCTGCCGACTCGGCTGCGAGCTCGGCGACTGACGCTGGCTCCGCCGCTGCCTCCTCGGGCGCGTCAGGCTCTGCCACGAGCACAGCCCAGGGCACCGATGTGGCCAGTGGCTCCGCCAGCGGCTCGGCGACCGACACGGCGAGTGCCGGCTCCACTGCCGGCGGCTCTGCCTCGGCGACCGATGCCGCCTCCAACACGGATAGCGCCTCCGCCTCGGGGGCCGTTTCAGCATCTGCGGCCAGCTCGGCTACCGATGCCGGCTCCGCCGCCGCCTCGTCTGGCGTGTCCGCCACCGACGGCTCAGCCTCAGTCACTGACCCCGCCTCCGGTAGTGGCAGCGGCAGCGCTGCTGCCTCCGCAACCGATGTTGCGTCGGCCAGCGACTCCGCCTCTGCCACTGACGGTGCCTCGTCCGCCACGGACGCCGGGTCTGCTGCTGCCTCCTCGGCACCGGCTACGGACGGCTCGGCCTCTGCCACGACCCCCGGCTCGGCGTCGGCCACCGACATTGCCTCCTCAGCTACCGACGGCGGCTCTGCCGCGGCCTCTTCGGCCCCGGCCACCGGTTCAGGTGATGCCAGCGTGTCGGCCACCGACGCTGTTTCTGCCACCGGCTCTGGTGACGCCTCGGCCACCGGCACTAGCAACGCGTCTGTCACAGCTCCGGCGTCCGCCTCCACCCCCGGCTGCACCATCTCGATGGTGACGGTCGAGGAGCGCGGCGCGCACGGCGTCATCTACCGGCGCACCGTCGCCGACGTTGTCTGCCCGTCCACGACCGATGCCGGCTCGGCAGCTGTCAGCGTGACGGACAGCGCGTCGGCCACGGCAACCGCCTCGGACGCGAGCCAAGCTTCCACTGGCTCCGCCTCGGATACCGCTTCGTCGACCGACGCGGGCTCGGCTGCCAGCTCGGCTGCGTCTGCGACCGACGCCAGCTCGGCTGCGTCTGTGACCGACGCCAGCTCGATCGCCTCGACCGACGCCAGCTCGGCCGCCTCGACCGACGCCAGCTCGGTCGCCTCGACCGATGCTAGCGCCGCGTCCTCGGTCCCCACGTCAGTGCTGGCCGAGTCGACCACCCCACCCCCTAGCGCCTCGAGCCAATGCGGCTCGACGAGCGTGATTGCCA